>OZ024783.1:15360901-15433995 GCA_964017065.1 Haliclona indistincta | reverse complement strand
GGGTGCATTTTTAGCCACAGACGTCGGAGGTTATTAATCAAGTTTCTACTGAAAGTGCTAGTGTCGGAATTCAGTGTAGCCCATCAAACTGCAACATCGGTATTATACTTACAATTGTGTACTATGTACTAAAATAATTGCCATTATAATAGGTATTCAAACAGATGCAGTACTGACAAAGGATATAGCTATTCAATGCTCATTATTGCCTACTACATCCAACTCAGACCCTGAACCTGACACAGTCACTGAGTCAGACAATGAAGCAACTGATCATGAAATAGATGAAACTGATACAGATTACATGACAGAAACATCAGATGTGTAAGTATAATTGTTAGTCTATTAACATACGTTCATTATTAATTGTATAGATTGGAAAGTGAATGTGTGCCTCTTCAAGATCAGAAGAAGTACATAGTATTTGCTGATAGCTTGCTCTCTCTTTTTAAGCACTGCCGTAAATGTGGACGAGTGACGAAAGTATCTATAACTACATTTGGAACTCTCCTTCATGTTGAACAGCATTGTCCTCTATGTACAGATGTTTTTACGTGGGATAGTCAGCCATATTTGAAAGACCAGCCAGCTGGAAATATTCTGTTGTCGGCTTCAATTTTGTTTACTGGAGCGCTACCTGGCAAAGTTCTGCGTGTACTCAACACTATGGGTTGTGCAACATATGCAGAACGAACCTTTTTCAGACACCAGAAAATCTTCCTTCATCCCTGTATTACATATGTGTACGAGCACCAACAAGCTAAGTTGCTAGCTGAACTGAGAAAGGAAAAAAGAGCACTCGTGATTGGTGGTGATGGTAGAGCAGACAGTCCAGGGCATTCGGCTAAATTTGGAAGCTATACTGTAATGGAGTTGAAGAAGAAAGTTGTGCTAGATGTTCAGTTGGTACAAGTAAGTGGAGCATTGTATTATGGGTAACATTGTTTTGTTGTAATAGAGTAATGAGGTGAAAGGAAGCTATCACATGGAAAAGGAGGGCCTAGTGAGAGCTGTAAAACTTTTAAAGAAGAAGAAATTCAAGATAGGGACCCTCGTGACTGACAGGCACACACAAATAGCGAAGTGGGTGAGAGATAATATGCCTACCACAGACCATCGCTATGACATTTGGCACATGGCAAAGTGTAGGTTATCAGTATTTTATAACTATTAATTTAATGTAGAATGTTAAATGCAGCTCTCAAGAAAAAGCTCAACACACTTACAAAGCGTAAAGGATGCGAACTGGTAGGGGAATGGAAGAAGAGCATCATCAACCACCTATATTGGGCTGCTGTGTCTACACCAGGCGGTAAAGGCAATGTCATCAGAGCAAAGTGGGTTTCTTTGGCGAATCACATCCATGACAAGCATAGAGGCCACGGTAAACCGTTTCCATCTTGCCAGCACAAGCGACTAACAAAAAAGAGTAGAAAAAGGAAGTGGTTCAAACCACGTAAGTGATTTAAACACCTATCACTCTAAATGAATTGTACATGTATAGATACTGAAGTGAGTGAAAAGATTACTGCTTTGATCACCAAAGAGAATTTTTGCCGTGATGTCGAAAAGCTATCTCCGATATATCAAACATCCAAGTGCGAGGCATACCACAGTTTGGTTATCACTTTTGCACCAAAGTCTACTGCATTTACGTACAATGGGATGCTTTCCAGGTGACCAAATATTACTGATACATTGCCAGACATTGATGTGAATACAGACTAAGATTGGCAACACTTCACTACAATGAGAACAGTGACCGGCCTCAGGCTAAGACCAAGACAGGGAGAGACAGGTTTTCTATCCTCTACCCAAAGTACAAAGCTGGAGGACACATAGTCAGAAAGATTGCACAAAGAGCTACTTATGGTGTGTTACAATTTAGCATTTACAACTCAATATTAGGCTATGTAGATGATCTGTTTACCAAGCTATGGAAATTAACAGAAGGCAAAAAACCAGATTCCAAGAAAGCTGTTCTCTCTCCACCACCTCTCTGCAGTAGCTATGAGAAACCAGACAAAGACACAGCAATAGCCAAACATAGAACTAGATTTTCAAAGCAATCATAATATGGCAACTGAAATCCTTTATAGTAGTTTGAAGGAAACATCTCTCTGATTTTGCTAACAGCACAAGCTGGCAATGTCACTCTGATGTTACGTCCTAGCCAGTACCCCCAGCACCACCTTGTCAACTGACGGTATGCGATATATCTGTATTTCCTGTTAGAGGATGAAAAATAATCAAATTTTATACCAAACTTACTCGTGTAGTGATGGAGGTGAAGAATTTTGTCCGTGCTCTTGCCTGTACTGGTAATAAGCTGCTTGAAGAACCCACATGTTAAGACACACTACATCAAAGCCAGGGTGTTCTGTTATGCACTTCAGAGAGGAATCATTGACATCGCTTATTTTGGCTGTGCACTTATCGATTTCTAAGCAGCACAGACATTCACGAGGTGTTGGCATAGAACTACAATGATTACAAAGGCACCTGTTGGAATATAAAGATAACTATACATTCTTTTAGTGGTTTACTATCCACTTACCACGACATATCTGTTATTCTACTTGTATCTTCGTCACCATCAGAACTGCTAGCTGATTCTGCAGTTGTATCACAACTGCTGGTATCACTGGCACTTGGCTCAAAGCTGTAAGGTCCAGGCATTGAAGCATCCAAAGAAATATCAGACTCAACCTCTGTGTCTGTAATACTAGCATCACTGGTTGATTCGTAGCTGCTTGACTCTGAAGCTGACATAGCTCTGTGTTTATCCCAGCCTTCCAAGGTACACGCTGTTCCCGCATCTACGTCACGAATAGCCACGCCCACTTAATTGCGCGTGGGCGTACATATTTTTTTTAGCTTGCTATAACTCTGGAACCGTTTAAGCTAGCATGCTAAAACTTGTTTTACGTTGTCTAAGCACTATTATCTATTGATAAATGCAATAAAACACAAAACAAAAAAACCATGTCAGTTACCCTTTAAATTCAGAAGAAAAATATTATATTTCGTGAAGCTGACAAAATCTGAAGCACTTTACATCAGTTGTACTGTGTTTCATGAGAACAGCTTTGCTCAACAACACAACATATCAGTATCACTAGACACATATGTACCCACCTCATCGGTTGCAGCAATAGCTGCTCCTGCTGTAACAAGAAGCCGAGCTACTGCCACATGACCATGCCATGCACAGTGATGAAGTGGTGTCTCATCATACTATAGAATAAACAACAAGTAAAGAACACATGATTATTGAGTATGAGCTTGTTAGTGGTGTCAAGCACAACACATGGTAACTGCATGGTCTTGTTGGTAATAACATTATGCTACAAATACACACAATAAAACATTCAGTAACTAGTGTATTACAGTATCAGATGGTGACTGATATTGTGTGTACCAGTACAGTATGACACATTACAATAGTTTACTGACTACAGATCACAGGAAATACTATTATCATTTGACGTGTGCTGCAATAGTCTGCTAGTGGACCAGTTAAGGAGCAAGCCAGAGCAAGAGAACAATCATTATGATGAGATCACTGTAGCACTGTATATTGTTCATACAGATCAATGAGCACATCATTGCCAGAATCCAATACATTTTGCAGTTATGTACAATTTTCACACAATGATTTTTTAACAGTCTTCTACACATTCAAGAAGTCATAAGGAGTTGGCTAACAATACAGTATCGGATCGCTGAAGCAGCAGAGCCGTGATAAAGCTGGATCTGCTGGATAGCTTGTTGCCCCTCCTAATAACATGCATTCATTAATTACATTCTCTGTCTATTAATTATGATTATTCATCAACTGTTATGTTGTAAAAAAATCTGAGATTTAAAATTTTTTCCTTTTCAAATTTGAACAGGCTAAAATTTGGATAAAACTGCTGAAATTGGTTTAGGATACAATTTAATCCTTCGTAAAAAGTTTATAAAGTTGACAATTGTCAAAATGTGCAAGAATCATTGCTCAATGTTGTTAATGATTTCAGGGCTCGACGTGTACGGAGCATGTGACAGTAAAATCAACTCCGTGTCCGCTTATTTCTGGGAATGTGCACTACAAGCAATATGAATTAATTGACACTACACATTGTCACACTGACCACACCCAGTGTGTGTGTGTGCGTACTACCATACCTTATCACGTGAGTCAACCACTATCCCAGGCTGTGACAATAAAATGTCAACAACCTGGGAGTGCACATTCCGTGAACTAATATGAAGAGGAGTATACTGTATAATAGTAGAGAATAATGACAACAATAACACAGTGAGTGGTAATAAATGAGTACATAATAAATATTGTGTTATAAAGTATAAGTCTCCCACTGATCAAACAGTGTCCTCCATGATGTACATGTATCTATCGATGCCTACATCATTCCATTTACTGCTCCTATACATGTTCTCACTCACAATGTCTCACATTATACAAAAGAGAGGAATGGAAAGCTCACGACACCACACTATCAAGTAGTGTTCGACTGACATGTAGTCAACAGTCAAAATGAAACAGCAAAGCACATGTATAAATAGGTTATTATACAGTACATGTACAAGCATGGCACACATTCCATTTAGCCTGACACTGAGACAAAGTCAACTATAGTTTGACCATTGATGCACTTCTTTGTCAGGTGTAACAACAATGTACGTAGAAATGGGATGATGTATCTAGTAGAAATATCTCACATGTACAGTACATGTAGTCAATGATGGACACACTAACAGACATACAGAACCAAAGGCTCAACCACTGACTGTGTGTGGTAGTAGATACTGATGTGTGAATCTGTTACTAGTACACATCATGTCATGTGACCACTAACAATACTCACATTGAGATAATCAGGATTATGGTAATTCACATGAGCTCCTCTATCAAGGAGCTCCTTTGCTTCGCTGACATTACCATCATAACAAGCAGACCAGAGTTCCTTATTCTGTGAGTAGAACACAACATAATGTAATCAGTATCAGACAATGATTGCTACAGTCTCAATCCTGAATGAACTACTGATCCCATACTGAGTGATATGACCACCTCACTATCACACCGGCAGTGCTCACACACTGACTGACACAGCACCATACATTGCCAGAAATAATTGGACACGGACAATAATTGACCGTATATTTTCCCGTAAATTAACGCGGGGAAACGTATGGCGAGCATTGAGAGGACCGAGAAAACGCCGCGCCAGTAGCCAACGAGCAACATGATTCCTAAGTTCGACGGTGATTCATAGATAACAGTACCTTAGCTAACCTGTTATGGCTGTTTATAAGCGCTTGCACGTAGTTTCACCGTTCCATATCGCGATGCTATTTCTGCACTATTTCTCTCAATGGCGTAATATAAATGTTGTACAAAATGGAGGATTTCAAAATTTCGAAACCGTTTTCCTAAGTAGATCGCACAAAGATTCACTAGTTCGACGGGGATTGTTGTACTAGGCTATAAATAGCTTCGCCTGGTGCATATTTTATTTCCAGTAGGTTGATTTTGGGCGTTCCATTTTTAGCATGAAAATAGAGAAAAATAGGTAAAAATTACATGTAATTAGATAAAACCATAATATGGTCAGGTCTAGAAACAGTTCTTTCGTGGTTGTATTGCTTCAGCTATCAAGTAGTAGGTTGTTAGCAAACTCCTTGTGTCTTCTAGCAGTGTAGAGTAGTTGATTCAAACGCTATGGGGCGTCTGGAAGCTGAAAGGTGTGTTCCATGGCTTGTTTTTTCGTCCACCATTGCTTGCAATACGTTTATTCCGGTATGCATGTTGACCGTCTGCCTGTGGTAGCAGATGATGTTTTAGAGCACCAATGCAGTTTAATAGCTTCTCCAAGAGTCATAGTAAACAGTTTTTAGGTTTGTGGTTCGTTTTCATACGTAAACAGCAAACTGTCCAAAAAATGTATTACATTTCTGGCAATGACTACATGTGTTGCTTTCTCTCTCACGACTAACCAACTGTTTAATTGATCACTAACCAATTTTTCCTGATACTGGCTAAGAGAACTCATGCCGGGTAACACAGACTACGAGAACAGAAGAAGAAGGGCTGAAGAGCGCGCGCTGAGATAGACTTCGGCGTGACTTGATAGTAAAACAACGGATACCTCCGTATATTCAATGGATCGCGTGATGACTTATGAATTATCATACTCGCTCAGGCTCAGAACAGTGCACTACACTAGCTGTGTACTAGTGTAATACATTCTAGCATGATCTATAATATCCAAACACACAATGACAATAATTACTGCACTAGTGTCATTTGGTATCAATAGTGAAGCATCAATATTAGCTGTGAGCTGGTGAGTACAACAAGTCATGTTAACTGTGCTGCAGCTCAACACAGATTGGACTAGTTCACACATAGACTGGTTGAGTGGTGCCACCGCTGGGTCTCTTCTTGTTTTACATCTAGAGCTGTACTCTGGTCAGTTTGTCAGGATGAACTGCAGGAGATCAGCCAGCTCCACTGCCCACCGCATGGTCACAAGAGGTGTTTGTGCATGATGGGTCCATGAGTTGGTTTCTTATCAACTGATCTGTCAAGAGCTGCAAACCTGATGAACCAGAACCTATAAAGCATGTTCAGGTTAGTCCTACACCATAATGATGGGTTGCTGCAGTGAGAAACATAATGAACTGGTGTGTAGGTTGTTTGATCTTATAAGACATGAATATATTTTAAGCGTTTGCACCACTCAATGCAGTCATGTGCAGTACAGTGTGTATGGTTTACCATCAATCTCCCGATGGTTTCCAGGAGCTCATCAGGAGGTGGTGACACGTGAGCTAGCTGAGCACTGGCTGGTGGTGAGAACTGATCAGGAGAACAGTGGGTCAGTTCATAGTACGGGAGCTGGGATAGATAATCTAGCTGGAATGGTAGAGCAGAGTGGTCAGTGTGGTCTGTGACTAAGTTGTTATAGTGTAGTGGCAGCTCACTTGTTGGTAGGTGTGGCTACTATCAGTAGGTCAGATAGTGAGTGCTTGCATGTTGCTACTGACTATAGTAATAGAATCAACATCACTGCACATCGTGTGTTAGTTTGTGACTCACATGTTAGTGTGTGTTACCAGCTCCTCCTAGCTCCAGTATACTGTACACAGTACTGCATTCTGGTACACCAGCTACTCAACCATCAGTTATATCCTGACCCTTGATGACATGTATGTACTGTAGACTACATGACAGACAGACAGACAGACAGACAGACAGACAAACAGACAGACAGAGTGATTGATACACACCATACAAGTGTATACATGTACACTAACACCATGGTGTAATTCACCTTGATATGGAGATGAGTGTTCCTCTGTATGATGGTCAAGATGTGCTCTTGTTGAGGGTGTATAGTGACATAAAGACAATAATTGGTAAAGGAACAACAGAATGAATGAAGGGAATTGATTTGTTGTGATACACGTACCATGCAGATCTGTAGAAATAAAACACATCTCATGAACATAAAAACATGTTAACAGTATCATTATACTCACATTCTAGATGAGTTCAATAACACACTCAGTCACTATAACAACACCAAATAGCTATAAGGAGACAAATAATTATCAAATACACAGTGATCAATACACAATATAATAACTTGCCTCTTACCTTTTTAGTGAGTCCAGGTTTCAGCACTTGATAACAAGACATACAGATAATACACACATACAGTACTAACAAACACAATGTAAAACACAGTGCCTGTTGTATCTGCTTTGTTTCAACTTTCATTGATTAAGGATTTGTGTAATCGGAGTATTGGAAGAAACATGGGTCTTGCATGCCTGGTTGGTCATCAACAAATATAGCTCCACCTCTCTGAGCAGTGTTATTGGTGAAGTTGAGTATAGAATTTTCATGAAAATACAAGGTATAAGAGTTTCGGTACAAGCTATAGGTCAGTCCACCTCCATCAATACCAGTGTTGTTGTGAAAGACTGATGTACCATTCACTACTAAAGCAGTTTGAAGTGCATATAGTCCAGTCATATTGTTGTTGTCAAACAGTGCTCTTTAGAGTCCTGATGTATCAGGTCTATACAAAACAACAATGAACATATACAGATACTATCACTGAGATGACTATAGAAGATTCGTAAGTACCTAATGATATACTTCATGCAGCATGTTCATAGGCACCATGCACAGTCCGCACAATGCTTCAGATGAGCTATTAAATACTTGTTCTCATTTCAAACGTCTTTCTCTCTTGATTACCTTTATAAAATTTGTAATTTTTTTTCAGACCAAAATCACTGCCCAACCTCAGCTGGATCAAGATTCCTTATGCTCTTGTTAACTCTACTCTTCAGTTCGAAACATAATTATTACTGTCCGTGATTTTTTGATCGACAAATATGATCCGTAAACATGCAGCTGTCTCATTTCACAGCGACATGTGGAGGATAGACATCGATGGTGAGCACCAGCTAGTTCTTCATCTCAAAGTGTGAAGTAGGGAATTTACTGCTGGTTGTGATTACATTGTACAGTCATTCTGCCAGTAGTGATATGGGTGTGTTCAGGAGCCATATGATCAGGCTAATATGCAGCATTAACTGTGCAATTATTACCATTATTTAGAATACTTGTGTTTATTATCTGTCATAATTTTATTATTGTGACAGCATAAGATTTCTAGTATTCACAATTATAATAACTATTACAATTTGTAGCACAGGCAAGCATCAAGAAGTGGGACTTTAACTGCAAATTATTTTAAGATATGAATGAAGTCTCTGAAAATTAATAGTGATAGAAAACATCAGAGAAACAGAATATTCTTCAGTGCCTCTGTAGAGATCTTGATGTGAGAGGAAATCTTTCACATGAACACATGGGTGACCATGATTGCCAACAAACCCCGCAATGCTTCTCTATCTTAACAGCGACAATAGTATACAGGGAAATTATTCAAATTGCATGACTTGCTAAACAATGACAAATGCTATACATATCATTGCATGAACTTATGTTAATGAAATACCATAATTATGTATCAGAAGTCAAGTGGTGAAGCATTACTGTTACTGAGCATTACTGAAGAATTATTGCACTGACACGTACATAATGACTATTCGATAAAAGCCTGCACAAAACATGCAAAGATAAAGAGAAAATTTACTCCTTATACTGAAGAATTGTTGTGTAGTTGGTACATTGTCTTTAAGAGTGAAAAGATCACAGGCAAGATTGCAGGTGGTTTTTAAAGAGCCAGGCTCTATAGCTGAAAGGCAGTGTAGAGATAAATGTGATCAATAAGGAAAGAAAAGTTAAATTGAATCATTCACCGTGATCAGTGCACAATGTACTCACAGTATAGAAATTTTTGAAAGAATAATTATGAAGACCCCAAAATTCTTAATGGTTTACTATATTAGGCATCATGGTTTTCTATAATTATCAGGCATGCATGCATACTGATAAGAGTGACATATATAATTGTGTAATGCAATTTAATGTAATTTTTGTAATGTAATTTTTGGGATATGAATGAAGTCTCTGAAATAGTGATATGAAAACATCAGAGAAACCGCATATTCTTCAGTGCCTCTGAGCTTGATGTGAGAGGACATCTTTCACATGAACACATGGATGACCGTTGTCATCAAACCATGAAAATTATATGCTTCTCTATCCTAATAGCAACAATAGTATAAGGAAATTGCATGACTAGCTAAACAATGAACTCACCTGCTACATATTATCGCATGAACTCATGTTAACCCTTTAACCCCTATTGTCGCCTTTTGGCGACATACATACTTCAGACACCATAACTTTATCAAAAAGTGTTAAAATATCCCAAAATTAAGCCAAATTGAAGAATACAAATAACCGCAAAAAATCCAGTGGTTTTCGGCGCGCCCCCTGCGCTAAACGTTATGGCGACGGCATTTCTATGGCTTCAGTGCAAATTTCACAACATTTTAGGAGAAACAAAATGGCTGCCAAGAAATTTTGGACATTTTATGGCTTCAGGGTGCTCGGAAACACATTTTTGTGCATTCTCTATGATCTGGGCTACATTTTGCACTCACCAAAACCACTGCTATCTGTGTGTACTTTTCAGTAGCCAGCCCCAAAGTACTAACTTTGAGCAAAATTTGACGAGGTCGTTGCACTTTATCGGCTTCACTTTCGAAGTGGGAGGGGCATATCGACTGACTTGAGTGTGGGCAATTGCGGCTACTCACTGGCGTAAAAGGACGCAAATTTGAGACCAGTAGCACAAAAGACACACGAGATATTCACGAGAGAAGTGGTCAGCATTTACGAGGTTAAAATTTCAGCAAGATAATTTAGTAATTAAAGGGTTAATTTTAATCATAGTACTATTGATGTTACAGTGATAAAGTAGCATGCTCTGTTGATCGAGCAGCTAGCTATAGGTCTCTGTCTTCTCACTGGAGAAACATACTACTAGTTCCATCATGAGTGACAACAGTAGCAGTTCGAATTATCTTGTTGCTGATGGTGTTGCTTTTACTCTGGCAGGAGTATCTACCATTGCTTGTATCATATCTTTGGGAGTTCTGCTATATTACAAGATGTGGCAGAAGTTCATCTATCGATTGGCGCTTTATATATCATTATCACTATTGGTTTTGTCTTTTATCTGATATATTTTTGTACTCCATCTACATCACCAAGGTGAAAGCTGCCAATTTAACCATCAATTTTAGTATCGTTACCAACAGCAGTGCCACAGTCGCTAATGGTGGCTTGGCAATTGCTGCAATGCATACAGCTTGTATAGCCTTTTGTCTTTATCTCATGGCTTTTCACAACTGCCAGTTTACATACAAATATGATCTTTTCTTGATTGTCCCAACTGTTCTCTATTCTGTGATTGTAATGATACTGACAACATTCTGGAACCTACACATACCTCACTTCAAAGTGGCTGTGTATGTAGTATTTTGTCTGCCAATGTTTGCAAATGTCGTATTCACAGTACTGGCACTGGTGCCACTGTGCGGTAGAGCCTGTGGATATAACCTGTGTGTGAAGACTGCTGCTACAAAGAAGAAACACAGGAAGGCGTTGAGAGAAATACTACCATTCTTTCTCCTTGTAGCGCTTCCTATCTTTGTGTCCATCATGAGAATTTTTCTTGTATATGGATATATTCTATTGGACTCGTTAGGATTACTGTTTACTATTATGTTTGCTATACACTTGTGTTTTGTAAGAAAGGGTCTCAGAAAGTTAAGAGGTTCAAGAAAAGCACAAGCAACTGAATCAATGGATTCATGTCACAACAAACAGCACCACATTCATGCCGAAACAGAGTACATTCCAGGAGAAGGAATGTCTGAGACTTGTAACACAAGATGTTCATTAGTGAATGAGAGTGTAGAAGACACACGGTATCTCCTAAATAAAACAAACCAAGTGCTACACTGACAATGATTTTTTTATAATTATGAACGTGATAATGAAAGTAATTTTTGTACATAGGTGCTGTTGATCATGAATTTGTTATCAGGTGTCTGACATCATAACAACCACAATACTCTTATGATCACACGATATAATAACACATCCATAACTGTTACTATATATGTCTATAGTGTAGTGATGATTATTGTTTTCGGCTGAGGGTAATAAGCAATGACAGACAAGTATGTACTTTAGTCTTACAAACGATAGACAAAAGGAAGTTAGAAACAAAATGGAATATTAAGTTGCCTCTTCAATCTGATAAGACATTTACCAATATCATGCTCAGATAAACTGCACATTAGCTCAGATAGTTGCTAAAGGAAGCCTGCAATTAAGACTTCTCTAACCCAAAGAAATTTTCATGATTTCCTAATAAAAGGAAAAACGGGAAATTTCACTCCATGAGCCAGCCATGAGCTGACTTTATTATTCTCTGAAGCGACTTTGCTGTAGTGTGTAAAATTAATTATTACAAATCACTGTTACAACAAAATTAATGATCTATGAACAAAGAGCAGTAAAGAATTCCAACACTTTACCAACAGTACGAGATTGTATCATGCTCACGCACTATAGCAAGACCATGTTTGTATACACTATACAGACAGTGCGTATAGCCGGTTATTTTCATGTAGATTTAATTTTCGAACGGCTGGTGCGGGTCGAAAATTAGATTTCGAAAAATTCTTTTTGCCTATTTAAAATGTTTGTGACGTGGCTCTGTGACGAAAATTAGACCCAGCCAAAATTTGGCTAACGAAATATTTGGCCAGCGAAATAAACCGGCTATACGGTACCACTTAGCAGGTTCCATTTTACTCTCTCCAACTGCTGGTGAGTAGAGCTCCCTCTCTGTACCAGTTCACTTACTAACACATTCTCTCTCTTACCCTCTCTCAGAGGACAGGTTCTACCAGTTACCGGAAGTTCTCTTCTTATTGTCTTAAAGTCGTAATATTTTTAATATATCACTAGTCTATATCCAAATACACTGCAAAACACTCTGAGTTGCAATGGTTGTAATAGTCAATGCATGAATGACTGATTGTGTGGTTAGCCTGTATTGATAGCTAACAGACAATGTCTGTCATGATCAATTCTATAATGCAGAGTGTACCAACAGTGTTCTCATGAGAACATGGTATATTGTGTTGCTGCAATGAGGATTTGATTGCTAGCTGCATATAGAGCAGTATCGGGTTTGTTTCCCATCATCATAGTTGCTGTATCGGGTTTGTTTCCCATCATAGTTACTCTCACAGATGGTGGCAATGTATTATCCAAGTATTGAAAGAAACAAGCTTAGACTCTTGCATGCCCGATTGAGAACACATGATCAACAAATATGGCTCCACCTCTTTGCTTTGCGATGTTGTTGGTGAACTTAAGACTAGAATTTTCATGAAACACAAGGTAAGAGTTTCGGTACAATGCCAGTCCACCTCCGTCAATATCAGTGTTGTTGACAACACATCTATCACTATGTCGATAGTAGTGATGTGGTTCATGACAAAAATTAATGATTAATTGTACGTTTTAGCTTAGGTAAATAAGCAACAGACAAGTAGGTACCTACAAACAGTAGACAGATAAAATGGAAGATTAATTTGCCTCTTCAACCTGATAAGACATGCTTCTAAAGTTATGCTCATCAGATAAACTGCATATTAGCTCAGAAAAACTGCTAAAGGAAGCCTGCATCTCAGATTTCTCAATTTCATGATTTCCTAATGGAAAACTTATGATGATGATGATATTGATACATGCAATAATTATGACCAGTTCATTACTCATTAAAGGTGACCGATAACTGCTGCTAACTAACTGTTTAGCAACATTCAGTGATAAAATTTGTTTGATGGATGGATTGAACGATTGTACGGACACAACCATTTGAAGCTGTAGATGATTTTCTTGATTAATATTTCTGACACGGTCAGAATAATCTTACCTATCCATTTCAGACTACTTCAACTCAAAGAAATTTTCGTGATTTCTAACAGAATTCCATAATCTGACTGCAAACTTGGGAATATTGAACAGATGATGACTGCACTATTAGTGTTGCAGTTGCTGCTGCCACGGTTGTTGACTTTATCTTCCACTGCTTTCACAACCATGCACTGATGTCTACTATGTCACAGCTGAGCAGTCATGACCTCCATACTAGATATGCCACAAACTACTGTAGCAAAAAATGTTCCTAGTTTCGTAGTGTATGCTTATGTAGCCATGTTGACATTTCTTTCACTGAAATTAATCCCTTTTGCAACGAGAAGAGAGCTTCATCACTTGCTGAACCGATACTGACGTGAATGGTATTATGGTAATACTGCGTATAGTGACTGGATTTAAAAACCTACTATAGACTGTGCAATAGATGCTAAACTGTGAGCACAAGAAGAGTTGAAGAGAACGAGAAGCCGACAAACAAACTATTGATATGTAGGAAAGTACTCCACAGACAAATCAGACAAGACAGGAGTCCCACTGCGTCACGCGGAGTTGAAGAAGACGACTCGGACAGCTGTTTTTCAGTCATATCTTCTCTTCAATTCTTCTGGTAAGGAGCCACACCTTCGAGTTGTATTTCTTGTATAGTATGAATCTCGTTAATAACGTGTCATTATTCTAAACCTCAATCATACTTCTCTGACACATTGTAATGTACTGAAAATAACATGTGAAACAACAGATGAGAAACAAGCTAGAAAGATAGTACGTCGTTCATGATGTGCTGTGTGTAGTGTGACAACACCATTCAGTATACAATGAAGAAGAGAGGACAGTAACTATAGCTACAGAGAGATGATGATCAGGATGATTTAGTAGAGCAACTGAGCTGACACTGAGTTATGATACTACGTACAATTTTCACACAATGTTTTTAACAGTCTTCTACACATTCAAGGAGTCATAAGGAGTTGGCTAACAATACAGTATTGGATCGCTGAAGCAGCAGAGCCGTGATAAAGCTGGATCTGCTGGATAGCTAGTTGCCCCTCGTAATGACATGCCTATACACTAATTATATTCATTGTCTATTAATTATATTCTATTAATTGTCTATTATATTCATCAACTTAAGTTGTAAAAATCTGTGATTTTGCAACATTTTAATTTTTCCTTTTCAAATTGAACAGGGTAAAATTTTGATAAAACTGCAAACAATTTATTTAATCCTTTAAATAAATTGGGTAAAAAGTTAACAGGGTAAAAAGTTTCTAAAGTTGACAACTGTCAAAATTAATGTGCAAGAATCATTGCTCAATGCTGCCTATTGATTATGGGGCTCGACGTGTACGGAGCATGTGACGGTAAAATCAACTCTGTGTTGGCTTATTTCTGGGAATGTGCACTACAAGCAATATGAATTAATTGATACTACACATTGTCACACTGCATGACCACACCCAGTGTGTGTGTGTGTGTGTATTACCATACCTGATCACGTGAGTGAACCACTATCCCAGGCTGTGACAGTAAAAGGTCAACAACCTGGGAGTGTCCTAACGCTGAACTAATATGAAGAGGAGTCCACTGTATAATGACAACAATAACACAGTGAGTGGTAATAAATGAGTACATAAAAAATCTTGTGTTATAAAGTAAGTCTCCCACTGATCAAACAGTGTCCTCCATGATGATGTACTTATATCTATCGATGCCTACATCATTCCATTTACTGGTCCTATACATGTTCTCACTCACAATGTCTCACATTATACAAAAGAGAGGAATGGAAAGCTCACGACACCCCACTATCAAGTAGTGTTCGATTGACATGTAGTCAACAGTCAAAATGAAACACCAAAGCACATGTATAAACAGGTTATTATACAGTACATGTACAAGCATGGCACACACTCCATTTAGTCTGACACTGAGACAAAGTCAACTATAGTTTGACCATTGATGCACTTCTTTGTCAGGTGTAACAACAATGTACGTAGGAATGGGATGATGTATCTAGTAGAAATATCTCACATGTACAGTACATGTAGTCAATGATGGACACACTAACAGACATACTGAACCAAATGCTCAACCACTGACTGTGTGTGGTAGTAGATACTGATGTGTGAATCTGTTACTAGTACACATCATGTCATGTGACCACTAACAATACTCACATTGCTGACATCAGGATTATGGTAGTTCACATGAGCTCCTCTATCAAGGAGCCCCTTTGCTTTGCTGACATTACCATCCCAACAAGCCTGCCAGAGTTCCTTATTCTGTGAGTAAAACACAACATAATGTAAATCAGTATCAGACAATTATTGCTACAGTCTCCATCCTGAATGAACTACTGATCCCATACTGAGTGATATGACCACCTCACTATCACACAGTGCTCACACACTGACTGACACAGCACCAGAACTACATGTGTTGCTTTCTCTCTCACGACTAACCAACTGTTTAATTGATCACTAACCAATTTTTCCTGATACTGATTGAGAGAACTCATGCCGGGTAACAGAGACTACGAGAACAGAAGAAGAAGGGCTGAAGAGCGCGCGCTGAGCTAGACACAGTTGAAGGGCGTGACTTGATAATAAAACAACGGATACCTCCGTATATTCAATTGATCGCGTGATGACTTATGAATATCATACTCGCTCAGGCTCAGAACAGTGCACTACACTAGCTGTGTACTAGTGTAATACATTCTAGCATGATCTATAATATCCAAACACACAATGACAATAATTACTGCACTAGTGTCATTTGGTATCAATAGTGAAGCATCAATATTAGCTGTGAGCTGGTGAGTACGACAAGCCTTGTTGTGCTGCAGCTCAACACAGATTGGACTAGTTCATCACACATAGACTGGTTGAGTGGTGCCACCGCTGGGTCTCTTCTTGTTTTACATCTAGAGCTGTACTCTGGTCAGTTTGTCAGGATGAACTGCAGGAGATTAGTCAGCTCCACAGCCCCGACTGAATGGTCACGAGAGGCTTTTGTGCATGATGGGTCCATGAATTGGTTTCTTATCAACCAATCTGTCAAGAGCTGCAAACCTGATGAACCAGAACTTATAAAGCATGTTCAGGTTAGTCCTACACCATAATGATGGGTTGTTGCAGTGAGAAACATAATGAACTGGTGTGTAGGTGTGGTTGGTTGGTTGTTCTCATAGTGAATATATGCTTTAAGTGTTTGTACCAGTCAATGCAGTTATGTGCAGTACAGTGTGTATGGTTTACCATCAATCTCCAGTGGTTTCCAGGAGCTCATCAGGAGGTGGTGACACGTGAGCTAGCTGAGCACTGGCTGGTGGTGAGAACTGATCAGGAACAATGGGTCAGTTCATAGTACGGGAGCTGGGATAGATAATCTAGCTGGAATGGTAGAGCAGAGTGGTCAGTGTGGTCTGTGACTAAGTTGTTATAGTGTAGTGGCAGCTCACCTGTTGGTAGGTGTGGCTACTATCAGTAGGTCAGATAGTGAGTGCTTGCATGTTGCTACTGACTATAGTAATAGAATCAACATCACTGCACAACATGTGTTAGTTTGTGACTCACATGTTAGTGTGTGTTACCAGCTCCTCCTAGCTCCAGTATACTGTACACAGTACTGCATTCTGGTACACCTGCAGCTACTCAACCATCAGTTTTATCCTGACTCTTGATGACATGTACAAGCGGTAGACTACATGACAGACAGACAGACAGACAGACAGAGTGATTGATACACACCATACAAGTGTACATGTACACTAACACCATGGTGTAATTCACCTTGATATGGAGATGAGTGTTCCTCTGTATGATGGTCAAGATGTCCTCTTGTTGAGGGTGTATAGTGACATAAAGACAATAATTGGTAAAGGAACAACAGAATGAATGAAGGGAATTGATTTGTTGTGATACACGTACCATGCAGATCTGTAGAAATAAAACATATCCGGCTCATGAACATAGAAACATGTTAACAGTATCATTATACTCACATTCTAGATGAGTTCAATAAGACACTCAGTCACTATAACAACACCAAATAGCTATAAGGAGACAAATAATTATCAAATACACAGTGATCAATACACAATATAATATCTTGCCTCTTTCCTTTGTAGTGAGTTCAGGTTTCAGCACCTGATAACAAGACATACAGATAATACACACATACAGTACTAACAAACACAATGTAAAACACAGTGCCTGTTGTATCTGCTTTGTTTTAACTTTCACTGATTAACGATTTGTGTAATCAGAGTATTGGAAGAAACATGGGTCTTGCACGCCTGGTTGGTCATCAGCAAATATAGCTCCACCTCTCTGAGCAGTGTTATTGGTGAAGTTGAGTACAGAATTTTCACAAAATACAAGGTAAGAGTTTTGGTACAAGGCCAGTCCACCTCCATCAATACCAGTGTTGTTGTGAAAGACTGATGTACCATTCACTACTAAAGCAGTTTGAAGTGCATATAGTCTAGTCATTATTGTTGTTGTGAAACAGTGTTCTTTAGAGTCCTAATGTATCAGGTCTTCAAACACAACAATGAACAGAGACTAAGGATCTCTACACTCGCTGTACAACTCCACCCTCCTCCCTCTACCCTCCTGGTACCTTTGCTAAAATTCTTAAAGAATTCAGTCAATCTTCCACTTGCTGCACATGCGGCAAACAGCCTAAGTCATACTCCGGGTTCGACTACCATGTGAAGATGAACGGATATGTTCCTGTTCCAAAAGATAATGTAGTGTAAGAAAGAGTGTGTATCATGGATTGTGTATCTATCGTATATTCATGATCAGCTTTATGGTGAAGAAGAAGAGAGAGATGAGAATAGAGAAGAAGACAGAGAAGTATCAGAGGAAGATGAAGAAGAGAGAAGAGAGGAGGAGAGAAGAAAAGAATAGGAAGGTAAAGAAGAAAAGAAAAGCTGAAAGATTATAGTACTCAAGTTTAAAGAAATTCAAGAAAGACGTATATTATTAATGACGACATACAGTGTATAACTATTTGATAATGGACTAGTCATACAACACATCATAACACAACACATCTATCAATATGGTGATGTGGTTCATAACAAAATGATTAATCGTTTTTATGCTGTATCAGCTGACGTTAATAAGATATAACAGACAAGTAGGTACTTACAAATGGTAGACAAAAGAAAATAAAAGAAAAAGTGGAAGATTAAGTTGCCTTTTCAACCTGATTGCTCAGATAAACCTGCACATTAGCTCAGAAAAACTGAAATTGAGTACATAAAAGCATGGTATTGACTACTGACACTCAATGCAAAAAATGACTACTGATTTAAAACCTATCATCACATTGACTATATAATTCATTAAAAAGAGTACTACCCTGGAACCTTAACAAGGTACAATCAACCATGCTCACCTTTCTCCCAATGTTCAATCATACCAGCATCTACTCGAAACAAATCTGTCACAAATTTAAGGGAAGCCTTATTCTCAAACCAAACAGTTACTTCATGGACGTGAAATGTCTTGTTGTTCAAGATGTTATACAGCTATGAATATACACTGCTAGAAATAGCATTTTCATTGGCTGAAATTCTTTTGTTATAAATTATGACGTAGAAAATAATTATGGACAATCAGATGATCTGATTTTTAGAATGCAGACACTAGATAAAATCATGATACAGGTTTAACTAATGTGGTTCATGATAAAGGTATTGTCATAATGGTGGGTTAAATTAGACGCAGGGACATATAAAAACAGAGCCTGCAGGAAGTAGTCTAAAGGCAAGGTATTGATACATGTGATATAACCAGTTCATTTCTCATGACCATGTGCAATAAATACCAGATATTTTTGCACACTTTTTATTTGTCCGTAAAGGAATGAAGGCTGCTGCAGAATACTGTGACTCATTTAGCGAGAAGCAACATTCAGTGATAAAATTTGTATGTTGGATTGTACAGACACAACCATTTGAAGGTGTAGATGATTTTTTTGCTACCCTGAAATATCTCCAACACTATCAGAATGATATTACCCACCTACTGGCAGACATTGGAAACCTGCATTTCATGCAGTCTGAGACTACTTCAACACAAAAATTTTTTCGTGATTACTAACAGAAAAAACAGGAACCTTCACTCCATGAGCTGACTTTATAATTCTCCGCAGCGACTTTCTTGCTGTATTCATTCTCTACTTTATTTATTGTCAGTATGATTATTTGTGTTACATGAGAGTGTAAATTATTACTAGATTTTCCGAAAATGCTGTTATGACAAAATTAATGATCTGTGAACAATTAAAGAGCAGTAAAGATTTTACCAGTTCAACAACAGTACGAGATTAACCTTCAAACCACATTTTTGTACATTACAGGAATATCCTGACAGTCAGCTTCCACTTTACTCTCTCCAGCTGGTCTCTCTGTACCAGTTCAATCTAGATCATATCTACTTCTCAATGAACCATTTGATATATCCATTTGATGAACCACCATATAGCTAACAGAATGGTCATAATAATTATAGTGGTTAATTATTACAGGTGTGTACATGGAGTTCATTGGTACAACTACACCTGCCTATGCTAGATTGTTATTGTAAGGAGGTTGATCCAAGCATACAGTATCCTGTTATTGTAAGGAATTTCATTGCAGCATACACTATCCTGTTATTGTAAGAAATTTCATTCCAGCATACAGTATCCTGTTATTGTAAGGAATTTCATTCAAGCATACAGTATCCTATTTGTTATTGTAAGGAAACTCGTTCAATAATAATTATCAGCATATTATATCTGATAAGGATCTAAAGTTTATGAAGCAGGCTCAAACCACTATAGCCTACTTTGAATTCTGGTAGTGTAATAGTGCACAGTTCATTGGATATTCTACACTGTCACTTCGTTCCTCTCAATTGCTCTTCTCATCAACATGATACAGTTGTATATAGGCTCAACATAGAAACTACTAAAATCCTGACAGTCAGTCGTTGACCTCAAAGTGATGACCAAGTATGATGCTCACTATTAAGATCATTGTCCATCATCCAAATTAATACACTGCAGTTTACAAGTTGGAATGATAGTTACAGCAATAGAGTTAAATTTAAAAGCAAGGAAAAATTGGTAGAATGAAGGCAAGAGCAGAACAGAGACTGGATACTAAATCAGTGCCTGGAGACTGGGTACTAATAAAGCAGTGCCTGGTGACTGGATACTACAAAGCAGTGCCTGGTGACTGGATACTAAAGCAGTGCCTGGTGACTGGATATTAAAGCAGTGACTGGTGACTGGATACTAAAGCAGTGCCTGGAGACCTGATACTAAAGCAGTGCCTGGTGACTGGATACTAAAGCAGTGCCTGGTGACTGGATACTAAAGCAGTGCTGGTGACTGGATACTAATAGACAAGCTTCTGTTCACAATTCTAACACAAATTAAACGTAAAATATCACACACATCAACTCAATCAAGGCTCCATCCGGAACAGCTATACAACAGATGCTGCCTATAAAAAATCAAAAGGTATCATTTTAACCAAGAGCACTTTCTCAACTAATAGATTAAAGTTTAAAAATTACTGGTTTTAACACCATACTCAGCATTTAGACAACAAGTTCCAGTGACACAACATACAGGGTATCTAGCATCAGATCTTAGTGTCTATATAGACGTATAAAATTCATCACCAGGTGAAATATCAGCGTTTGAACGCTAATACATTGTAAGTAGCCGCCATCTTGTTTTTCCGTTCAACCCTACATAGGGAGGCACTACCGTGCCTCCCTAATATTGATATGTTACTGTGATAAGATAGCATGCTCTGTTGATCGAGCAGCTAGCTAGGTCTCTGTCTTCTTACTGGAGAAACATACTACTATAGTTCCATCATGAGTGAACAGTAGCACTTCGAATTCTCTTGTTGCTGATGGTGTTGCTTTTACTCTGGCAGGAGTATCTACCATTGCTTGTATCATATCTTTGGGAGTTCTGCTATAGTACAAGATGTGGCAGAGGTTCATCTATCGATTAGTGCTTTATATATCATTATCACTATTGGTTTTGTCTTTATCTGATGTATTTTTGTACTCCATCTACATCACCAAGGGGAAAGCTGCCAATTTAAGCATCAATTTTAGTATCCTTACCAACAGTAGTGCCACAGTCGCTAATGGTGGCTTGGCAATTGCTGCAATGCATACAGCTTGCATTGTCTTTGTCTTTATCTTATGGCTTTTCACAACTGCCAGTTTACATACAAATATGATCTTTTCTTGATTGTCCCAACTGTTCTCTATTCTGTGATTGTAATGATACTAACAACATTCTGGAACCTACACATACCTCACTTCAAAGAGGCTGTGTATGTAGTATTTTGTCTGCCAATATTTGCAAATGTTGTATTCACAGTACTGGCACTGGTGCCACTGTGTGGTAGAGCCTATGGATATAACCTGTGTGTGAAGACTGCTGCTACAAAGAAGAAACACAGGAAGGCGTTGAGAGAAATACTACCATTCTTTCTCCTTGTAGTGCTTCCTATCCTTGTGTCCATCATGATAATTTTTCGTGTATCAGAAAGTTAAGAGGTTCAAGAAAAGCACAAGAAACTGATTCATTGGATTCATGCATGTCACAACAAACAGCGCCACATTCATGCCGAAACAGAGTACATTCCAGGAGAAGGAATGACTGAGACTTGTAACACAAGATTTTCATTAGTGAGTGAGAGTGTAGAAGACACACGGTATCTTCTAAATAAAACAAACCAAGTACTAAAATGATTTTAAAAATTTTGTGAACTATGAAAGTATTTTTGTACATATTAGGGAGGCACGGTAGTGCCTCCCTATGTAGGGTTGAACGAGAAAACAAGATGGCGGCTACATACATGTATTAGCGTTCAAACGCTGATATTTCGCCTGGTGATGAATTGTATACGTCAAAAGACTCCTAAATCTGCTCTCTAGCGTTGCCCCATCTTACAGTAGCAAGGAGATCGCTCGAAATTGTTACTAAAGTAACGAACCTGGAAACGGTGAAAATCGAGTTTCGTCATCTTCGTTTTCTTCTTTCTTTCTTTCTTTCTTTCTTTCTTTCTTTCTTTCTTTCTTTCTTCCTTCCTTCCTTCCTTCCTTCCTTCCTTCCTTCCTTCCTTCCTTCCTTCCTTCCTTCCTTCCTTCCTTCCTTCCTTCCTTCCTTCCTTCCTTCCTTCCTTCCTTCCTTCCTTCCTTCCTTCCTTCCTTCCTTCAGCGCGCCTAGCGCCTTTACGCGAGCAATGCTGGGACCAAAACACCCACGAACAGTCGTGAAATTCTCCTGGCAGGTGCCTTTTGAACTTTGTTTTTAGCGAAACGGCGATATAAATTCCGCGAGATCTCGATCGTGATCCCTTGTCAGCTATGTGTTAGACGCCATTATTGTGATTGCGCAATACTAGTATACGCACGTGACCAAGAAGTGGTTAGCTATTGCGCACGTGACCAAGCACTAACTTGAGTATCGCCACGCCGTATGGATCACGGAGAACACATATTGTCTGGAGTCCTTGAAGAACGGTAAGCTCGTATAGGATCACCATTCTGCGCTTGCCAGATATTTACAACCGCCCAACAGGTATACAAACAAGTGTGGGCGGGGCTCGTCATACAAGCGTAGGCGAGCTGATATGTACAGCATAACAATTATTTTTAGCTACATATACATGTATACAAGTTTGAAATTCTTAATAATAAAGAAAAGCCATCAACAACAGGAAAACTAAACCATTGGTGGAAACAAAGACGGCTCAGTACGTGCATGATATTGAACTGCACTTCACTGAAAAAGCAAAAAGCACACAAACAAGAAATTAAAAAGATTTCTATCGAAATCAAAAGGATGTAGGGTTGTGAAATCTACCACTGGTCCATAATGCAATCGAACAAGGAACAAGCATGGAATGGTTACACGATTGACTTGCTAACAGACCATAGATCCCTACATCAGTGGCTGTATATAAGATGTCACAAGCGGAATGCACGTCAGGTGTCTGTAATATCGTGAACCCTTGACAATGTCATGAACTCTACAAGCACATGCAACTATTTTTGATATGTAATTGTAAACATGGTATTGTATTCATGCTGGTCACCCTGTCTGTCACCCTGTCTCTACTTGTATTTTGTGTTACTATTTAAACCTTGATCTTGTTTTGTATCATGAGTTCTGTGCTGGTTGAAATAATACTTTGACTCTATGACACTTGTTTTGGCGACGAGGATAAACCAATGTCGGTGATAGCGGGTGCAATCGGAGAGTTCAACCCAGCGGATGGAGACTGGTCCTCCTATACAGAGCGTCTACAACAGTTCTTCATTGCTAATGATGTGCTGGATGCCAATAGACAGCGTGCTATGTTGCTGAGTGTGTGTGGAGCTGGTACTTACACGCTCATCCGCAGTCTGGTAACTCCCAACAAACCGGCAGACTACTCCTTCAAACAGCTAGTTGAACTGGTTGATATCTATTATAACCCAAAGCCTTCGGTGACGGTTCAGCGACATAAGTTCTACACTCGTGTGCAGCAACCTGGAGAGAGCGTGGCGGCGTTTGTGGCCGAGCTGAGGCGGTTGTCCGAACATTGTGAATTTGGTACGACCCTGGATGTTATGATTCGCGACAGAGTGGTGTGTGGAGTGCACGACCCCCGTGTACAGCGTCGTCTCCTGGCGGAACCAACACTCACTTTCAAAGATGCTTTCAAGATCGTGCAATCGATGGAATTAGCCTCCAAGGACCTCGGGGACGTATTACATCAGCCCAGTGAATCTCCTGTTCATAAAATCAAGACTGGTCCGTCTGAAAAGCATCATGGTCGTAGTACGTCTTGTTATCGCTGTGGGGGAAAGCATCGTGAAGCTTCGTGCCGATTCAAAGACGTAGACTGTTTCAAGTGTGGCAAGCGTGGACATTTAGCTCGGGTATGTCGTGGACATGCCAGACGACAAGAACAGACGCCGAAGGCTCCTCACCAGGCTAATTGTTTGGACGACAAAGATGAAGAAGTTGACGGGGAGGAAGCCTACGCGATATTCAACGTTAACCTGCCGACAAAGAAAAAACCATCTTTGGAGCCTCTGCGAGTGACTGTTTTGGCGGATGGGCGGACTCTAGAGATGGAGGTGGACACCGGGGCTTCAGTGTCGATTATTAATGAGAAGGTGTACTACGCCACATGGCCTGCTGCTGTTCGTCCCAGGTTGCAAGTGTCCAAGGCGTGTTTACGCACGTATACTGGAGAGAAGATGAAGGTAGTGGGAGAGATAACTGTTTCTGTGTCCTACAGGCAACAATTGCTGCAGCTGAGTTTGTTGGTGGTGCATCACTGCAAAAAATGGGGTTTGAATATCATACCAATGAAGTATGATGTTCACACTAAATGCCTTAGCTTTGGTGGTATGATTTACACATGGTGTGATGATCACACTTCTCGTACAACTCTGCTGTACACGAGGTATGATGATCATACTTTGAAGTGCCTCGTACTCACGCGCTCGACTTTAGTTCGAGACTTGTTGTCGTTGCTAGGCAACTATAGGCGGAGTTAAAGGGCGGAGTTTAAAATGTCTGTCGCGCGTGTTGACTGTACTGTGCTTCTCTCCAGGTGTTCTCTCTATTTTCTGGCTCGTTCTCTAGAGAATATATTGTTAAACAGTATGAAGACTATAAATGGAGGTACAAGTTCAATTTATAACTATTATAGCCCGCCACGAATGAGTATAAGGCTGGTAGTAGATTTTATGTTACAGTTAGATCTAGCTCGGCGAACTGTACACTGTTATACACTGTTATTTTCATACATTCAGCTAACCTGGTTATTAACTATACCTGTGGCTCTCACACTGATCGAATTATAACAGCATTATTATGTAGTATTGATCCATCTAGCTGGTACGCTCTTACAAATGCCAGTGGGTATTTCTTGTGTCTCAGTACAACAGCACTGTTCTTGTATCTCAGTAACACAGCACTGTTCTTGTGTATCATAGTTTTTGCTGCTTTCTTGTCTTGAAACACTTCATCATCTTGATGTTTTATCAACTTTTATGTAATGTTCATCTCATATTGTCAGATTCCTGTGGTGCGGATGTAAGCTGACAGTACCATTTTATGAGGACACCTGCATTCTTGAAAAGTAAGTGAAAACAACAATACTTTTAAATTCACATTTTCTCAATTGTTTCACGTTGATTCAAACTTTGTGCTTGATTCAGTCGTGAATTTGTGCTAGTTTCACGTTGTTGATTCACACTTTGTGCTTGATTCACATAGAAAAACACTCTGTGCTTGATTCAAAAAAAATTAACACTGCTCTGTTGTTGCCTTGTATATATTTGCATACAGATTCTGTTATGATAGCTGAATGTTGCCTTTATTGTTATGATAGCTGAATGTTGCCTTCATTGTTATGATAGCTGAATGTTGCCTTTATTGTTATGATAGCTGAATGTTGCCTTTATTGTTATGATAGCTGAATGTTGCCTTTATTGTTATGATAGCTGAATGTTGCCTTTATTGTTATGATAGCTGAATGTTGCCTTTATTGTTATGATAGCTGTATATTGCCTTTATTGTTATGATAGCTGTATATTGCCTTTATTGTTATGATAGCTGTATATTGCCTTTATTGTTATGATAGCTGTATATTGCCTTTATTGTTATGATAGCTGTATATTGCCTTTATTGTTATGATAGTTGTATTGCCTTCATGCATGTAAGTTGTGTTCTCTCTGCTACACAACAGACTTGTCTTCTGTTGTGTTCACCATTAGTCCTTGTCTTCTGTTGTGTTCACCATTAGTCCTTGTCTTCTGTTGTGTTCACCATTAGTTCTTGTCTTCTGTTGTGTTAACCTTTAGTCCTTGTCTTCTGTTGTGTTAACCTTTAGTCCTGTCTTCTGTAGCTTACTGTAGCTTACTTCTCTGTTTTTCATTCTGTTTTTGTACACATGTAGTATTGACCCACCTAGCTGGTGTCTAGCTGGTGTACTGTACACATGTAGTATTGACCCACCTAGCTGGTATCTAGCTGGTATACTGTACACATGTAGTATTGATCCACCTATAGAATGATGCCTCCTTACTGTGCACGTGTCTAGAATGATGCCTCCTTACTGTGCACGTGTCTAGAATGATGCCTCCTTGCTATGTGACAAGAATGAGGCGGCGTTTACACTACGCCGATTGGCTGAAAAACGTTTCAAATAGTACTGATGCGCTTTCTGTTTACACGGGAAAATCGTCAAGCGGTTAAATCAAAACGATTGCATTTACTTGTGTAGGCGTGGTTATCTTGACACGTGATCACAATGGCGAGTAGTAAGCGTGGACGCTCTCGTGGTGGAGGAACAACCAAGAAAACCAAGGAAAGGACGCTAGAGGACCATCAGGACGCTAGAGAGGAACAACAGTACAGTAGCAGCATAGGGATCCATTTTGCTTCAAGCGTTGTCACGTGACAAGTCACGCGACGACCCCCGTATCCAGTATTCTGGAAACGATTTTGCTGTTTACACGAGGAAAATCGAGGAAAACGCTCGATCTGAAACGCCACCGTATTCAGTTCACCTTTTTTGCAGCCGACAACATGTTTGCGGATACATGTTTGCGTTTTTACCTGGATTAGTGTAAACAGACAGCCTAAACGGAAACTAGTAGTCGGATAAGCAGCAATATCTGAAACGTTTTTCAGCCAATCGGCGTAGTGTAAACGCCGCCTGAGGCATTCTAATAACAGTGTGTCTATTTGTGGTTAGTAGGCACACCTTGAAGTATTCAAGGTGTGCCTAGATCACGGGTTCTGTATGAAAATATCGATCGATGAGAATTTGAAGACTACAACAATGTGTGTTTCCAAGCTGCTCTACTTTATACATCATAATAATTATAGAGGTTAGTTACTGCATTGCTGTATTGCTGTTGATTGTATAACTATCTACTGTGAACATGGTCTACTGTAGTTAGTTGAGCTGTGTCTCATTGAATTCAACTTGGGTAACCCATAGCCTTCACTCTTAGAAATTTGCACACCAATAGGTGGTTACTGGTTAGCTAGCTTATTAGTACACTGCCTATAATACTGTGTTACTGGTTAGCTAGCTTATTAGTACACTGCCTATACTGTGTTACTGGTCTGGGGACAAGACTAGTGTGCGTGTGTTGGTGTGTTTTGTTTTAGAATATTGACATTACTGATTTTACTCTATAGGTACTCCAATAATTATGTGAGTGATGCGTCTAAGGTTATGAAGGAGTGTTATGGTATACCAGTTCCATTGAGCAAGTCAAGATTCAGTGGTTTTTATTTGACCTCTAGTCACTCAAAGGGTCAGTTCTGGTTCTGGCTATGGTTTAAAATTGAAATGTTTGCTCTGAACATAGCAGGAGGATGGACTATTGTTAACTACACTAGGTGGTGTGGTCATGTACAATAGGAATCTATAGTTTTGCTGCTTTCTTGTCTTGAAACACTTCATCTCGATCTTGTTTTATGTAATGTTCATCTCATAATTATTCTCAGATTCCTATGGAGCAGATATAAGCTGACAGTACCATTTATGAGGACACCTGCATTCTTGAAAAGTAAGTGAAAATAACAATACTTTTAAATTCACACTTTGTGTTTGTTTCATGTAGAATCACACTTTGTGCTAGTTTCACGTAGAATCACACTTAGTGCTAGTTTCACGTAGAATCACACTTTGTGCTAGTTTCACGTATAATCACACTTTGTGCTAGTTTCACGTAGAATCACGCTTTGTGCTAGTTTCACGTAGAATCACACTTTGTGTTTGTTTCACATAAAAAACACCCTGTGCATGTTTCACATAGAAAAACACTGTGCTTGATTCAAAAAATAATTAGCACTGCTCTGTTGTTGCCTTGTGTACAGTATGCATACAGATTCTGATCTGTTATGATAACTGTATGTTGCCTTCATTGTTATGATAGCTGAATGCTGCCTTCATGCATGTATGTTGTGTTCTCTCTGCTAAACAGCAGACACACTACCTTGTCTTCTGTTGTGTTCACCATTACTCCTCTGTTTTCCTCCTCTCCTCCTTGCTGTGTGTCTAGAATGATGCCTCCTTGCTACAGTGTATGTGACAAGAATAAGGCATTCTAATAACAGTGTGTCTATTTGTGGTTAGTAGGCACACCTTGAAGTATTGTGCAACACAGGGAAGCCCTGTTTACTGAGCTGTTAACCACAATTGCAGGAAACTGCAATCTGTGTGTACATTATGTAGTATTGTCTCTTTTTGCTTAGTAGATGTTTAATATCTTTTTAATTTAGAAGGCTAAAAGCCCATCTACATGCAATAATGCCTCCTACAGTTTCTGGTGGATTATAACTGTAGTTGTTTAACTTCATATGATCCACATCTGTGAACAATGTGAGCTACAGGTAGAACACAGGTATGATACATATGACCATCATGGAGCACGCATGTAGCAAATAGATAAAAATGTGAACTACAGTTGATATACTGGAGCACACGTGTAGCACATCTATGTTCAGATGACAACCATATGTGATAATCATCACATGTGAATCAAATATGACCGTTCACATTTAATTCACATGTGATCGCAATTGCATATGTTTTAAATCAGACTTTTCGTGCTGTGATAGTTGTTCTTCTTGCTGTGTAGTACATACATTGAATAGCCTGAGCTGATTTCTGAACACCAGTGCCAGCAGTAAAGCTCTTTAATGTACAACACACATGCAATCTTCTCTCGTGAACGTATGCATAAGCTATGCTGTGCTGAAGAGGACATAATGAGTCCGAAACAGATGTACTTGTATGTCTGTCCACAGCTGCAATACTTGTTTAGTTACGCTGTATGTAGGTTAAGCGTTTGTAGTTCGGTATTCAGGTTATTATAAATAATGTTAATTTTATTGTAGAATATCATACTTAAGTGAAACAAAAAGTGGGGATGAAAGAGTGAAAGATTTAGAGAGCATGAGAGGGTGATAATCTGCTAATTTACTTTGTGTTGTAACAAAGTATTTATCGGTTGCTTGTACTTGGTAGCAGTGAGTATGATAATCAAACGAATGAGAGTAAAACAATTTAAGCACAAAGACAGGGTCTTTCTCCTCGACCACAATAGTGTCAACTTTTCCAAACACTGGCATTTCGTCCTCAAAATGACTTACTACCAGTGTTCCCACTGAGTACTTTGTACCATTGACAGTAGCATACTTTGATCTGTGTCATAAACAAATTCAACATAAGAATTATAATTACATTTACATACGTGCGCAGCAAGGAATTGGTGACCTCGATCTCCAGAAGGTCTATGTTGTTAGGTAACGAATCAACGTTCACTTCTGTGACTGTAGCATTGTAGACAGTATGAAAAACATAATAATTCACACGTACCTGGTCCATATGTTACTTTGAATGACAAGTAACCTTTCTTGTCTGACATGTAATAACACATCAGACGTTGATGGTGATATGCTAGCGACAAGGGCAAGTTCTTGAAGTTCTTGATGGTGCCACATATTTGCTTGAAGTAGGAATGCTTGGCTTCAAATCGCATGCACCATAGTCTGACAAGTGGTCCAAATCTGTATGACAGTATTGTTCATTGTTGTTATAATCATTTCATACCTTGCCATCCAGGAAGGCACGTGAATGAAGTAGTGCATCTTTGGAGTCAGGTTACGATGTGGGTACAGCCTTCTAAACTCTACCAAGAAGTCTTCAATTAACATGGTGAGGTAGTCGATTTTATTTGGTGTTGTTTTGGGAGCGAACACATAGTCTAAGATGGTTAGTAGTTCTAGGAAATGCTCCCAGTTATCATCGTCCTCTGGTATCAGGTCACCAATCAAAAGAGGCAGATATCTTGCAAAGCACCATGTCTGAGAAGCTATTGATGTGTATGTCATGTACAGGTTGTAAAGCATTGACTATCACCATTACCTGACTGTTTCATATCATCTGACATGAATGTAGACTCTTTAATTGGTGTGGGTTTGTTTTTAGCATCTGGGCCGTATGGAAAGGAAGTTACTCTTGAATTAAGAGTTTTAAGAGAAAATAGTTTTCTGTTTGAGATGAACTCCTTCAGCATCATCTTCATGCTTAATTGTAGTACACCTTCAAGTATGTCGTGCATGATGTCTGGTGCCATGCCGGTAATTATGTTAAAATACCGCAACTCATTCAGACTCGTGTTCCTAAGAACACCATACGTGATAGCGTCATGGTCTTTTAGTGGCCCACTTAAGCTTTCACAGTGAACAGCATGTAGCTCTGGTGTTCTTAGCTGAAACTTGCTCTCTGTGAACTGTCGTGCACATAACTATCACTGTCATAATTATTGCTATTTCACTATTACCTCTTGCTGCAAGCTATCGTATGTTGCCATACAATAACGGCACCTACGGAAAGCTGCGTGCAGTTGTTTGAACCCTCCAATTGTGCAAGCTGCTAAGTTATCTGCTGAAACATTAATAAGTGTGCCACGCAATTGTTTTGTACAGCTAGATCCATAAACTGCGAATGTCACACCTGTGTCCTACAAAGAGTTGTGTTCACACTTATTACATTACAATACAGTGATATTATGTACCTCCTCGAGCTTTTTGAGGTCAGTGAGAAAGGGCTCTAAAATAGTGTCAACACCATATGCTTCTATTACGGATGCCTGCAGTATAGGAATAATGATAACAACTTGATACTAACTTGTGAACTATTTTTAATAATGGTTAGAAGAGCTATGGTTATAACAAGAGCTATGGCTAAATAAACGCAACATCACCTTTGCAACAGCAACAAGATGGATGTTTGTTAGTGTCGATCTAAGAGCTGGATCAAGGTTTGCCAATGTGTAGTAAAACAAACCTGGATATCAAGAAAATAATATTTATTGCCACGATTGTGTTGTTACCTAGTTTGTGTATTGTAGCTTTCGATCCTAGAGGGTTACAAAACTCTACATCATCATAGTGAAGATTGATTTGCAGCGCATTAGGACTGTTCATGAAGAGGGGATGATTCTTGTAAGCTGTTCCATCACAGTAGTCACCAAGTATTCCTGTTGTCTGCTGGTGAGTTGTAAAAACCTGACAAGTTATGAATTTTATTAAGACTACATGCATGTACAAGGTATTATAGAACCTGGTCAGCAACTGTTTTGCATAGGAGCATTCTCTGTAGTGAACCAATCAATGGAACATCAAAACAGGAGTCAATGGTTTCCGCTAGCTCTCCTTTGCTGTTTTGTGTAAAGCGCCTTCCCAGTACTCGTTGTACTGGCTCCTAAAGTTGAAATTTTCATAGATTAATAATTTTATTAGAAAAACACAACTTGCCAGATAGTCAAGATTTTCTTTTATATATTTATCCTGTTTGTGCCTTGTTTTTAGCTCGGCAAAAGGATCACCAGCTGCATCGAAGTGGGACTCGATGAAGTCTGATATACTCTCTCCTTCTTCTAACTGATCCAGTCCAGCCATCATGTTCTCCTGTAGCTCTTTCATCGCCTCGTCGACTATCAACTTTACACCATCAGTTATACCATCCATAGCTGTCTGTAATTACATAATTATTATTGTTTTTGTAAGCTTGGACTTTTCAATACGAGTATTATTCATGTAATTTAAAAAAAACCTGTGATATTTTGTGAACTTCCATAGAGCGTAAAACAAACAAAGCAGCTGCCCTTTCACTGTCAGATTTTTCAACAGGAGGTTCATCTTGTTCAGCTTCTGTCTCTAGTACGGGTGCCTGCAGTATTATCATGATAACAAATCCATATGCTGCTGATGAACACAATAATAAATATACAGGATATACAATACCTGAACCGTGATGTCCTCAGCCTCAGCGGGTTCGTCTGCTGCAGATGGTAGCGCAGACGGTGTAGGGTGCACTCCAAGAGGAAAACATGCCTCGTCTCTGTGTTTTTTGTATATATGACGCTTGAAAGCACCAAAATTTGTGTAAGTTTCGCGAGCCTGTGATGGTGGGCAGAAGTTGCAGGTGATCTTAAAATTCGGCTGGAAGCTATGCACAGCGCCGATGTGTCGTAAAACAGGTCCGAAGTGCGATCTACGACCAAATTCTTTGCACAGTGGGCAAATGTGAACACGAGTATTAGGCGATAGTCTTAGCATTTTCAAAGTAGCAGCAGCAGCAGTGCAGTAGAACTAGAATCCTGTCAGTGTTGAACAGACTGACGTCACTTTGTTTAATAAAACGTCATTTTACGTCACAATCTTTCGCGGTAAAGTGCGGGAAGCGTTCTCATTGGAGCATTGTGGATGGTTGCAAAAAGCGCGCTGTAGTTGCAGCCGTGTTGCAGTCTGCATTTCTTTGCTCGCCATCTTGCTGCTTTCTTCTAACTTATTTACTTGCTTGCTTATTTGAGATGGACTGGGAAGAAGCGACCTCGGAAGAGGTGTCCGAAGTGTTGGAGAAAAACAGTATTCATTCGTCAACAGTTGAATGTCTTCGTGGTGAGCTAGCCCACGCATACACTACAACATGCATAGTGTAAACACGATGTACCGCTGTTTTTAGAAAATGCTGTTGACGGTTTTGCTTTGCTACAACTGGTGGGTGACCTGGAAGAGTTCAAACAGCTTGTACCACAGGCGGGTATTAGGCTTAAGATAAAGGCCATTATAAGAAAGGTCTGCCTTTGCTTTTTAACTCAACCAGCTTGATACCAACTATATACATATTTCTATCCATGGACAGAGTTCAGCCAAGAGCGCAGGTATGTGTTCACAGCACGTGTCACAGCAGGAAGAACCAACTTTGCTATCAGGAACTATGTCTGTATGTGCCTGTTAATTTCTTTGCATTTCTATTACTATCAATGCATGCATGCTGTTAGGATGACATTCAATCAACAATCACAGTCGAAGACTCTGAAAATCTGGTAGTGTTTGTCATTTTTTTGCACGCAGACTCAATGTTGTTTTATTATGTACAGTCTAGTGTTGTCCATGCTGCGAATTCCCTTGTTTGGGATAGCTATGGAGAATTCCAGGACGCAGAGCTCGGGACTGTATGTTTTTCTTATATAATAGAATCCACAATGACAAAAAAAAAATATTATAAGCTAAAAATTAATAGTTCAACTAAAAACCGTTCCTGTTGTATATTCTTCATAATAGAGCTTTGAAGACCTCAGTGACGATGACATGATCCAAGAAGCAGCAACACACAACACACCTGAAAAAATGGATTCAAAACTTGAGGTACAGTAAAACTACATGTATAATACAAAATAATATTCAACATCAAGCTACAGGAGGCACAGCCATCAACAAAGCGACTAAAGAGCGAAGTGTGGAAAGAAGCTAAAAAATCCGAGAGACCACTTCCTCGTCCCTTCCAGCTCCCGGTCAACTATTCAAGGATAGTTCAAGAGGGATTACAAGCTGGGAGGTTGACTGGAAGAGCTAGAAAGAAATTCCTCTCGACAGTAGCAGAAGCCATACACATGCACAAGCTGTATCCGACTGCGGAGGAGTATGATCATGTTGCTAGACGGATTGTTGACAAATACAGTTTCATGAACCAGGGCTCAGAATCTGGTCATGTATGCTTGTCTCAAACTAATGACAAAGTTTTATCATCTATACAGGGTTACCTTGTAACAGCTCTTGAGGGTAGGTTAAAGTACAAAAGAAACTACAAGGGGAGACCGAAACCCAAGCAAGAAAATGAAGAGGGAAAAACAAGCAAAAAACCTGCCTTGCACTACCCAAAAGCAGCTGTGGTAGTACATACTGGACCAGAAGACGACAATGCTGCTGTTCTGCGTCACATAAAAGTGATGCAGGCAGAGTATAAAAAAATTCACCCCAACCAACAGGTAATTTCTAGGGGGATACATCCACTACACAATACATCCACAAAAATACAGGTCATCACAGAGCTGATGAAAAGGACTTTCAACTACCGCAGGGCAGGAATAGTAGAGGGTATGCCCATGCCAGAAATCCTAACCAACTATCCGGCTTTTAACCCTTTAATTACTAAATTATCTTGCTGAAATTTTAACCTCGTAAATGCTGACCACTTCTATCGTGAATATCTCGTGTGTCTTTTGTGCTACTGGACTCAAATTTGCGTCCTTTTACGCCAGTGAGTAGCCGCAATTGCCCACACTCAAGTCGGTCGATATGCCCCTCCCACTTCGAAAGTGAAGCCGATAAAGTGCAGCGACCTCGTCAAATTTTGCTCAAAGTTAGTTCTTTGGGGCTGGCTACTGAAAAGTACATACAAATAGCAGTGGTTTTGGTGAGTGTAAAATGTAGCCCAGATCATAGAGAATGCGCAAAAATGTGTTTTCCGAGCACCCGAAGCCATAAAATGTCCAAATTTTCTTGGCAGCCATTTTGTTTTTCCTAAAATGTTGTGAAATTTGCACTGAAGCCATAGAAATGCCGAAGCCAATACGTTTAGCGCAGGGGGCGCGCCGAAAACCAGTCAATTTTGGGTGGTTATTTGTATTCTTCAATTTGGCTTAATTTTGGGATATTTTAGCACTTTTTCATAAAGTTATGCTGTCTGAAGTATGTATGACGCCAAATGGCGTCATTGGGGCTTAAAGGGTTAAACAAGTCAACGAGGTAATAGGCTAATAGAAAAGTCACTGTACAGTTAGCCTCGTCCCCACGCTCTAAATTTTAGAGCCTGGCTTATACTGTATGCGCATGCGCTTAATTATGGCAGAATTTGCAATTATTTGAGTGGGTGGATGGTGGGCGTAACGATCGAATGACGTTTACTGATAAGCCTGTTTGCAGCTAAGACGTCAAAATAAGATGGCGCGCACCAATAACAGAGCTGCAGTAGTGTCAAGCGACTCAAGTCTACAGGATTGTCGGTCCCAGATCACACTGCTGTGTTGTTTATGCCATGTACGAGCCACGATCGCCGTCGCTGTGCATAATAAATCCAGTTATTAACAAACTTACCGACGTATATCGTCACGAATCAGCAGTCTGTTAGAAATAACTGTTACAGATGCCAACCTGACTAACACGTTTGTTATAAGTAGGAGAAGAGACTGGCGCTCTGGAGAGACCTGCTTTAGATCTGGGGTTAGCATTCAGCTATTAGCACACACCGGAAACTGCCTAAGTCATACTCCGGGTTCGACTACCATGTGAAGATGAACGGATATGTTCCTGTTCCAAAAGATAATGTAGTGTAAGAAAGAGTGTGTATCATGGATTGTGTATCTATCGTATATTCATGATCAGCTTTATGGTGAAGAAGAAGAGAGAGATGAGAATAGAGAAGAAGACAGAGAAGTATCAGAGGAAGATGAAGAAGAGAGAAGAGAGGAGGAGAGAAGAAAAGAATAGGAAGGTAAAGAAGAAAAGAAAAGCTGAAAGATTATAGTACTCAAGTTTAAAGAAATTCAAGAAAGACGTATATTATTAATGACGACATACAGTGTATAACTATTTGATAATGGACTAGTCATACAACACATCATAACACAACACATCTATCAATATGGTGATGTGGTTCATAACAAAATGATTAATCGTTTTTATGCTGTATCAGCTGACGTTAATAAGATATAACAGACAAGTAGGTACTTACAAATGGTAGACAAAAGAAAATAAAAGAAAAAGTGGAAGATTAAGTTGCCTTTTCAACCTGATTGCTCAGATAAACCTGCACATTAGCTCAGAAAAACTGAAATTGAGTACATAAAAGCATGGTATTGACTACTGACACTCAATGCAAAAAATGACTACTGATTTAAAACCTATCATCACATTGACTATATAATTCATTAAAAAGAGTACTACCCTGGAACCTTAACAAGGTACAATCAACCATGCTCACCTTTCTCCCAATGTTCAATCATACCAGCATCTACTCGAAACAAATCTGTCACAAATTTAAGGGAAGCCTTATTCTCAAACCAAACAGTTACTTCATGGACGTGAAATGTCTTGTTGTTCAAGATGTTATACAGCTATGAATATACACTGCTAGAAATAGCATTTTCATTGGCTGAAATTCTTTTGTTATAAATTATGACGTAGAAAATAATTATGGACAATCAGATGATCTGATTTTTAGAATGCAGACACTAGATAAAATCATGATACAGGTTTAACTAATGTGGTTCATGATAAAGGTATTGTCATAATGGTGGGTTAAATTAGACGCAGGGACATATAAAAACAGAGCCTGCAGGAAGTAGTCTAAAGGCAAGGTATTGATACATGTGATATAACCAGTTCATTTCTCATGACCATGTGCAATAAATACCAGATATTTTTGCACACTTTTTATTTGTCCGTAAAGGAATGAAGGCTGCTGCAGAATACTGTGACTCATTTAGCGAGAAGCAACATTCAGTGATAAAATTTGTATGTTGGATTGTACAGACACAACCATTTGAAGGTGTAGATGATTTTTTTGCTACCCTGAAATATCTCCAACACTATCAGAATGATATTACCCACCTACTGGCAGACATTGGAAACCTGCATTTCATGCAGTCTGAGACTACTTCAACACAAAAATTTTTTCGTGATTACTAACAGAAAAAACAGGAACCTTCACTCCATGAGCTGACTTTATAATTCTCCGCAGCGACTTTCTTGCTGTATTCATTCTCTACTTTATTTATTGTCAGTATGATTATTTGTGTTACATGAGAGTGTAAATTATTACTAGATTTTCCGAAAATGCTGTTATGACAAAATTAATGATCTGTGAACAACAATTAAAGAGCAGTAAAGATTTTACCAGTTCAACAACAGTACGAGATTAACCTTCAAACCACATTTTTGTACATTACAGGAATATCCTGACAGTCAGCTTCCACTTTACTCTCTCCAGCTGGTCTCTCTGTACCAGTTCAATCTAGATCATATCTACTTCTCAATGAACCATTTGATATATCCATTTGATGAACCACCATATAGCTAACAGAATGGTCATAATAATTATAGTGGTTAATTATTACAGGTGTGTACATGGAGTTCATTGGTACAACTACACCTGCCTATGCTAGATTGTTATTGTAAGGAGGTTGATCCAAGCATACAGTATCCTGTTATTGTAAGGAATTTCATTGCAGCATACACTATCCTGTTATTGTAAGAAATTTCATTCCAGCATACAGTATCCTGTTATTGTAAGGAATTTCATTCAAGCATACAGTATCCTATTTGTTATTGTAAGGAAACTCGTTCAATAATAATTATCAGCATATTATATCTGATAAGGATCTAAAGTTTATGAAGCAGGCTCAAACCACTATAGCCTACTTTGAATTCTGGTAGTGTAATAGTGCACAGTTCATTGGATATTCTACACTGTCACTTCGTTCCTCTCAATTGCTCTTCTCATCAACATGATACAGTTGTATATAGGCTCAACATAGAAACTACTAAAATCCTGACAGTCAGTCGTTGACCTCAAAGTGATGACCAAGTATGATGCTCACTATTAAGATCATTGTCCATCATCCAAATTAATACACTGCAGTTTACAAGTTGGAATGATAGTTACAGCAATAGAGTTAAATTTAAAAGCAAGGAAAAATTGGTAGAATGAAGGCAAGAGCAGAACAGAGACTGGATACTAAATCAGTGCCTGGAGACTGGGTACTAATAAAGCAGTGCCTGGTGACTGGATACTACAAAGCAGTGCCTGGTGACTGGATACTAAAGCAGTGCCTGGTGACTGGATATTAAAGCAGTGACTGGTGACTGGATACTAAAGCAGTGCCTGGAGACCTGATACTAAAGCAGTGCCTGGTGACTGGATACTAAAGCAGTGCCTGGTGACTGGATACTAAAGCAGTGCTGGTGACTGGATACTAATAGACAAGCTTCTGTTCACAATTCTAACACAAATTAAACGTAAAATATCACACACATCAACTCAATCAAGGCTCCATCCGGAACAGCTATACAACAGATGCTGCCTATAAAAAATCAAAAGGTATCATTTTAACCAAGAGCACTTTCTCAACTAATAGATTAAAGTTTAAAAATTACTGGTTTTAACACCATACTCAGCATTTAGACAACAAGTTCCAGTGACACAACATACAGGGTATCTAGCATCAGATCTTAGTGTCTATATAGACGTATAAAATTCATCACCAGGTGAAATATCAGCGTTTGAACGCTAATACATTGTAAGTAGCCGCCATCTTGTTTTTCCGTTCAACCCTACATAGGGAGGCACTACCGTGCCTCCCTAATATTGATATGTTACTGTGATAAGATAGCATGCTCTGTTGATCGAGCAGCTAGCTAGGTCTCTGTCTTCTTACTGGAGAAACATACTACTATAGTTCCATCATGAGTGAACAGTAGCACTTCGAATTCTCTTGTTGCTGATGGTGTTGCTTTTACTCTGGCAGGAGTATCTACCATTGCTTGTATCATATCTTTGGGAGTTCTGCTATAGTACAAGATGTGGCAGAGGTTCATCTATCGATTAGTGCTTTATATATCATTATCACTATTGGTTTTGTCTTTATCTGATGTATTTTTGTACTCCATCTACATCACCAAGGGGAAAGCTGCCAATTTAAGCATCAATTTTAGTATCCTTACCAACAGTAGTGCCACAGTCGCTAATGGTGGCTTGGCAATTGCTGCAATGCATACAGCTTGCATTGTCTTTGTCTTTATCTTATGGCTTTTCACAACTGCCAGTTTACATACAAATATGATCTTTTCTTGATTGTCCCAACTGTTCTCTATTCTGTGATTGTAATGATACTAACAACATTCTGGAACCTACACATACCTCACTTCAAAGAGGCTGTGTATGTAGTATTTTGTCTGCCAATATTTGCAAATGTTGTATTCACAGTACTGGCACTGGTGCCACTGTGTGGTAGAGCCTATGGATATAACCTGTGTGTGAAGACTGCTGCTACAAAGAAGAAACACAGGAAGGCGTTGAGAGAAATACTACCATTCTTTCTCCTTGTAGTGCTTCCTATCCTTGTGTCCATCATGATAATTTTTCGTGTATCAGAAAGTTAAGAGGTTCAAGAAAAGCACAAGAAACTGATTCATTGGATTCATGCATGTCACAACAAACAGCGCCACATTCATGCCGAAACAGAGTACATTCCAGGAGAAGGAATGACTGAGACTTGTAACACAAGATTTTCATTAGTGAGTGAGAGTGTAGAAGACACACGGTATCTTCTAAATAAAACAAACCAAGTACTAAAATGATTTTAAAAATTTTGTGAACTATGAAAGTATTTTTGTACATATTAGGGAGGCACGGTAGTGCCTCCCTATGTAGGGTTGAACGAGAAAACAAGATGGCGGCTACATACATGTATTAGCGTTCAAACGCTGATATTTCGCCTGGTGATGAATTGTATACGTCAAAAGACTCCTAAATCTGCTCTCTAGCGTTGCCCCATCTTACAGTAGCAAGGAGATCGCTCGAAATTGTTACTAAAGTAACGAACCTGGAAACGGTGAAAATCGAGTTTCGTCATCTTCGTTTTCTTCTTTCTTTCTTTCTTTCTTTCTTTCTTTCTTTCTTTCTTTCTTCCTTCCTTCCTTCCTTCCTTCCTTCCTTCCTTCCTTCCTTCCTTCCTTCCTTCCTTCCTTCCTTCCTTCCTTCCTTCCTTCCTTCCTTCCTTCCTTCCTTCCTTCCTTCCTTCCTTCAGCGCGCCTAGCGCCTTTACGCGAGCAATGCTGGGACCAAAACACCCACGAACAGTCGTGAAATTCTCCTGGCAGGTGCCTTTTGAACTTTGTTTTTAGCGAAACGGCGATATAAATTCCGCGAGATCTCGATCGTGATCCCTTGTCAGCTATGTGTTAGACGCCATTATTGTGATTGCGCAATACTAGTATACGCACGTGACCAAGAAGTGGTTAGCTATTGCGCACGTGACCAAGCACTAACTTGAGTATCGCCACGCCGTATGGATCACGGAGAACACATATTGTCTGGAGTCCTTGAAGAACGGTAAGCTCGTATAGGATCACCATTCTGCGCTTGCCAGATATTTACAACCGCCCAACAGGTATACAAACAAGTGTGGGCGGGGCTCGTCATACAAGCGTAGGCGAGCTGATATGTACAGCATAACAATTATTTTTAGCTACATATACATGTATACAAGTTTGAAATTCTTAATAATAAAGAAAAGCCATCAACAACAGGAAAACTAAACCATTGGTGGAAACAAAGACGGCTCAGTACGTGCATGATATTGAACTGCACTTCACTGAAAAAGCAAAAAGCACACAAACAAGAAATTAAAAAGATTTCTATCGAAATCAAAAGGATGTAGGGTTGTGAAATCTACCACTGGTCCATAATGCAATCGAACAAGGAACAAGCATGGAATGGTTACACGATTGACTTGCTAACAGACCATAGATCCCTACATCAGTGGCTGTATATAAGATGTCACAAGCGGAATGCACGTCAGGTGTCTGTAATATCGTGAACCCTTGACAATGTCATGAACTCTACAAGCACATGCAACTATTTTTGATATGTAATTGTAAACATGGTATTGTATTCATGCTGGTCACCCTGTCTGTCACCCTGTCTCTACTTGTATTTTGTGTTACTATTTAAACCTTGATCTTGTTTTGTATCATGAGTTCTGTGCTGGTTGAAATAATACTTTGACTCTATGACACTTGTTTTGGCGACGAGGATAAACCAATGTCGGTGATAGCGGGTGCAATCGGAGAGTTCAACCCAGCGGATGGAGACTGGTCCTCCTATACAGAGCGTCTACAACAGTTCTTCATTGCTAATGATGTGCTGGATGCCAATAGACAGCGTGCTATGTTGCTGAGTGTGTGTGGAGCTGGTACTTACACGCTCATCCGCAGTCTGGTAACTCCCAACAAACCGGCAGACTACTCCTTCAAACAGCTAGTTGAACTGGTTGATATCTATTATAACCCAAAGCCTTCGGTGACGGTTCAGCGACATAAGTTCTACACTCGTGTGCAGCAACCTGGAGAGAGCGTGGCGGCGTTTGTGGCCGAGCTGAGGCGGTTGTCCGAACATTGTGAATTTGGTACGACCCTGGATGTTATGATTCGCGACAGAGTGGTGTGTGGAGTGCACGACCCCCGTGTACAGCGTCGTCTCCTGGCGGAACCAACACTCACTTTCAAAGATGCTTTCAAGATCGTGCAATCGATGGAATTAGCCTCCAAGGACCTCGGGGACGTATTACATCAGCCCAGTGAATCTCCTGTTCATAAAATCAAGACTGGTCCGTCTGAAAAGCATCATGGTCGTAGTACGTCTTGTTATCGCTGTGGGGGAAAGCATCGTGAAGCTTCGTGCCGATTCAAAGACGTAGACTGTTTCAAGTGTGGCAAGCGTGGACATTTAGCTCGGGTATGTCGTGGACATGCCAGACGACAAGAACAGACGCCGAAGGCTCCTCACCAGGCTAATTGTTTGGACGACAAAGATGAAGAAGTTGACGGGGAGGAAGCCTACGCGATATTCAACGTTAACCTGCCGACAAAGAAAAAACCATCTTTGGAGCCTCTGCGAGTGACTGTTTTGGCGGATGGGCGGACTCTAGAGATGGAGGTGGACACCGGGGCTTCAGTGTCGATTATTAATGAGAAGGTGTACTACGCCACATGGCCTGCTGCTGTTCGTCCCAGCGGGTTGCAAGTGTCCAAGGCGTGTTTACGCACGTATACTGGAGAGAAGATGAAGGTAGTGGGAGAGATAACTGTTTCTGTGTCCTACAGGCAACAATTGCTGCAGCTGAGTTTGTTGGTGGTGCATATGGACAAGGACCTACTCTTCTGGGTAGAGACTGGTTGAAGTATCTCAAGTTGGATTGGAATCAGCTTCTTTTCCAAAGAGTGCATGCTGTTACCATGGGGTCTAACCTGGATACTTCAAATCCAAAGTTACAGAAGGTGCTGGAGCGTCATGCAGCGGTGTTTAAAGAAGAGCTGGGAACGATCGTAGGACAGTCAGCTGTGATTAATATCAAGCCAGACGCTCAGCCAGTATTTTGTCGTGCTCGTCAAGTTCCTTATGCTTTAAAAAAAAGGTGGCTCAAGAATTGGAACGATTGCAGAGTGACGGAGTTATACAGCCAGTGAAGCACTCAGATTGGGCGTCACCAATTGTTCCAGTGGTCAAACGTGACGGCAGCATTCGTATTTGTGGAGATTTTAAGATCACTGTTAATCAAGTCGCTAATAGAGATATCTACCCTTTGCCTCGATCTGAAGATCTCTTCAACAAGTTGGCCGGTGGTCAAGCATTTTCAAAGTTGGATCTGTCCCACGCATACCAGCAAATAGTTCTGTCAGAGGAGTCTCGGAAGCTCGTCACTATTAATACTCCACTGGGGTTGTTCCAGTACAATAGACTTCCTTTCGGTGTGTCAGCAGCTCCTGCCATTTTTCAACGTACAATGGAAACCTTACTTCAAGGAATGGAGCATGTGTGTGTCTACATTGATGATATATCGATCACAGGTGCTACAGAGGAAGAACACATCAAGACTCTGGACGAGGTCCTTCAACGTCTCGAGACTGCTGGGGTTCGGTTAAAGCAGAGCAAGTGTGTCTTTATGAAGTCTGAGGTGGAGTTTCTGGGACATAGAGTCACACAACATGGAGTTCAACCTACAGAGGATAAGGTTAGAGCAGTTAATAGAGCTCCCATACCCACAAATGTAGCACAGTTACGCTCCTTCTTGGGACTTATGAATTACTATTCTCGTTTTCTTCCTAACCTTTCCTCCACTCTGGCTCCTTTGTATTTGTTGTTGCAGAAGTCGTCATCTTGGTTTTGGGGTACTGAACAACAAAAAGCGTTTGAGTCTGCTAAAGCTCAGCTATCATCCGACACACTACTGGTCTACTATTGCGGTGATAAACCACTTCTTTTTTCATGTGATGCATCGTCATATGGACTCGGAGCTGTGCTCTCACATAGAATGGAAGATGGATCTGAAAAACCGATCGCTTATGCTTCTCGAACCTTGGCCCCAGCAGAGAAGAGGTATGCCCAAATAGAAAAGGAGGGCTTGGCAATAGTTTTTGGAGTGACCAAGTTTCGTCAGTATTTGTTGGGTCGAGAATTTACCATTATTTCAGATCACAAGCCCTTACTCAGTCTATTTTCTCACACTAGGTCAATTCCACAGATGGCTTCAGCCCGCATCCTTCGATGGGCTCTTACATTGAGTGCCTACCAATACACCATCTCGTTCAAGTCAGGAAAGACTCACTGTAACGCGGATGGGTTGAGCCGACTACCTCTACCTGACACTCCCAGCCAAGTTCCGCTTCCTGGTGATACTGTGCTTGTCCTGGATCGACTTTCTGCTACTCCTGTTTCAGTTAGTCAGATTAGAACCTGGACTTCCCGGGATCCTCTACTGTCACGTGTTCGAGATTTTATACAGCAAGGATGGCCTCAATCTGTTGACACGAGTTTTCGCCCGTTTCATTCTAGAAGATCTGAGTTGAGTGTGCAGGATGGTTGTTTGCTGTGGGGAAGTCGCGTGGTGATTCCACCTCAAGGACGAGCTTTGATTATGGAAGAGTTGCATGAGACTCATCCTGGAGTGTCTCGTTTGAAGAGTCTAGCGCGTTCCTATGTGTGGTGGCCCGGTATGGACAGTGACCTGGAAGAGAAAGTCAGGAGGTGTGCAGAATGTCAGCAGAATCAAAAGTATCCAGCCAAGGCACCACTACACCCCTGGGAGTGGCCAGAGCGCCCTTGGTCCAGATTGCACGTGGATTATGCAGGACCTTTTCTTGGCAAGATGTTCCTTGTTATTGTGGATGCCTATTCAAAATGGTTGGAAGTGGTCATTACCAATTCTGCCACTTCACTGACAACTATTGAACAATTACGCAAGCTATTTGCTGTTCACGGGTTACCAGAACTGATCATCAGTGACAACGGTCCAGCCTTCTCCAGTGACGAATTCAAAGTTTTCATGAAAAAAAATGGTATTCGTCACCGTCAAACTGAACCCTATCATCCATCTTCAAATGGACTAGCGGAGAGGGCAGTTCAGTCCTTTAAGCTGGCACTCAAAAAGAATACTAGTGGAACACTACAGCAGCGGCTTTCTGACTTCTTGTTATATCAGCACATAACGCCTCATACCACCACTGGACGACCACCTGCTGAGTTGTTGATGGGCAGGAAACTGAGATCGAAATTGGACCTGTTGATTCCTGATGTGAGTATTAGAGTGCAGCTGTCTCAAGAACGTCAGAAGAAGTATCATGATAGAGGCACCAAGTCTCAAGAGTTTGAAACAGGAGACAAAGTTTTCGTAAAGAATCACCTGTCAAAATCACCTCGTTGGCTGCCGGGACAGATCACTCAGAGAACTGGTCCACTCTCTTATGTGGTGCAATTGCACTCCGGTCGAACTGTTCGTATACATGTGGATCAAATTCGTATTGATACTACAGTTGAGGAACCAAAGGAAGTTGATGGAGCTTGGGACACTCTCGTGGTACCAACTGAATCCACTGTGCAACCAGAGCCTAGTGACCAAACTCCGCCAAGACAACTTCGTCGCTCAACTAGAACACGCAATCCTCCAGATCGATATTCACCCTCATGGAGAAGGGGAGGAGTGTAATATCGTGAACCCTTGACAATGTCATGAACTCTACAAGCACATGCAACTATTTTTGATATGTAATTGTAAACATGGTATTGTATTCATGCTGGTCACCCTGTCTGTCACCCTGTCTCTATTTGTATTTTGTGTTACTATTTAAACCTTGATCTTGTTTTGTATCATGAGTTCTGTGCTGGTTGAAATAATACTTTGACTCTATGACAGTGTCAACAGCAACTAGGCTGACCTAGCTATAGCCAACCACAGCAGCCACTGATGTAGGGATCTATGGTCTGTTAGCAAGTCAATCGCGTAACCACTCAATGCTTGTTCCTTGTTCGATTGCATTATGGACCAGTGGTAGATTTCACAACCCTACATCCTTTTGATTTTGATAGAAATCTTTTTAATTTCTTTTATATAGTCACTGTTGAATTTGTTATCAGGTGTTTGACATCATAACACAACCACAATACTCTTATATATAATCACACGAGATAGTCCATAACTATTACTACGTATATCGATAGTAGTGATGTGGTTCATGACAAAATGATTAATTGTTTCAGCTTAGGTTAATAAGCAATAACAGACAAGTTGGTACTTACAAACGGTTGACAAAAGAAACTTAGAAAAAGCAAGTTGCCTCTTCCACCTGATAAGGCATGTCACTAAAATTATGCTGACACAAACTGCACATAAGCTAAGAGAACTATACTAAAGGAAGCCTGCATTTCAGGCATTTCCAATGCAACCCAAAGAAAAAATTTCATGATTTCTTAACTATGGAAAAACAGGAACCATCACTCCGTGAGCTGTCACTCCATGAGCTGACTTTATAATTCTCTGCAGTGTCGACTTTGCTGTATTCATTGTCTGTTTGATTATTTTTGTTACATCAGTGTACAAAAATAACAAAATTACTGAATGATCTGTGAACAAAGAGCAGTAAGGAATTCCAACCCTTTACCAACAGTACGAAATTGTATTATGCTGGCAAGTGATTTTTCACCTGCATGAAGGTGAAGAAAGGGATTTTAGGCCATTGAAGAAGACATCATTGCTTCAAATGATTGAACCTGAACTGATTTTCTCGCCGTGCAAGTCTCATTTTTCAATTGATATTTTTCCTTTACTATCACAGCTGCCTGTTGGCTTTTACCCCTTTACACTATTATCATATGCTGTAATAAGAATTATAATTACTATCCGGCATATTAATGATTGAACCTGATCTTCTCACATCACCTTTTAAACTGTTTGATGATAATAGACCATACCATAGTTTTCGATAGAGTCAGATGCATGAAAAGTCAACTGACTTGCAAAAGTCAAGCTATATAGAAGTGGACAATTTGAGACTAGTGTTTGGTAGACACTTTGCTGCGATATCAAGAGGAAGCCAGTAGCTACACAAAAATATTAATTTTAATAACTATATAGCATTGAACTGAATGAAAACGTGTGAAAGAGAAGTGCACAAAAGTGTGGTCTTATACAATCACATAGCCTTAGGCTCCATGCAGTAACCCAACACACCTCACTACATACTACAGTCTCTATATACCAATGTCTAAGCAGTCAAAGAACAGCGAAATCATCTCCGGGCTCCTGTCATGCTAATATCTCACAAAAAGACTGAAAACATGTGAAACAATTGAGTCCCTCACTTGTACATGGTATAATTAGTATCTGTTGTATCACAATCAATCTTAGAATAATCTGGACTAATTTTGTTCTCTGAGAGTAGAGCATGCAGTTATCAAAGAATACTGTAATAATTTACACCTTGTATTTTGACACCAACTATTTTTTCTGTCACTAAGAAACAGTTAAAATGAAGTAGTAAGATCTTGAATAAGCAAGCCTCCACTTACTTTGCTGAATTCAAATGATGAATTTGTGTTTAAAATGAATAAACAATACGAGGCAGTTAACTTACTGACAACTGTTTGGGTCGATCATCAAACACTGTTACCTCCATTGCCACAGCCAATGCACTTTTGAGCAAACGAAGAGTTGGTTCAATTGTAGATTCCATTCTAAGTAGAGACATGATCTCCGTATTGTGTCATGTGACAAATTTCAAAGTACCCATGCAAGACTCAAAACATTCTTGTGACAAATTTTGTCATGTATCAATAAATGCTGAGAATGCAATGTATGATATGATGAACAGCATAATACAATCATGTAGTCAGTACAAATCACATGTGATGCAGTATTGTTGATAAGTGTGGTACACATGACTACATAGCAGGCATTGCAAGTAGTAGCTTACAAATGATCGAGCAACAGATGTTGATTTATTATTGGTAAAAATTCATTTGTGCTAAACACTGAGGTGGAGGTGTGCTGTGGGAATAGGTAAACATCATTACAACAAAGAGAATTATTAACTGTGACACATGCATGCAGATTAAAAATGTGTGCATGACTCGAATTGAATTCCATAATCTGACTGCAAAGGAAGATTGATCAGATGATGACTGCACTACTATCAGTGTTGCTGCTGTTGTTGGCTGTCTCTTCCACTGCTTTCACAACCACTGACGTCTACTATGTCACAGCTGATGATGCTGCAGAGCAGTCATGTCCTCCGCACCAGATATGCCACAACCTCTCCTACTACATCTCCCAGCCTGAGCACTACTTCACCTCTGACACTACCATCATCTTCTGAGAACACAGCTTTGACAGAGAGGATCATGTACATGTCAGTAATGTACACAACCTGATTTTAAAGGGACAAGGTCAATGGCCAGCCGTATAGCATGCAGGCCAGCTGAGGAGACTGCATGTGATGCAGTCTACTGTCATTATCAACTGCACCATGCAGAGGGAATTTAGGAGGCTGAATTCTATTTTCAATCTTCTCACAACATCACAGTTGAAGGTCTTACAGTAGTCAACTGTGGAGGACTAGATAACATAGCTATGATGAACTTTCATACTGTTATTTAAGAATCTACTCATTCTCAAGAATCCTTTTGCATCAGAGAAGAGAGCTTCGTCGTTATTGCAGAAACCGATAACGTGCACGTGAATGGAAAATAATACTGCAGTGTCTGGAATTGAAAACCTACTATAGACTGTGCCAAGAGTTCATTACTTAATGATCTCTTGACTGTGCAATATTAGCCTCGCTAGACTAGTGCAATAAACTGTGAGCACAAGAAGAGTTGAAGAACGAGATGAACTGTTGATATTTAGGAGAGTACTCCACAGACCAACCAGACAATTGCAAGGCAGTACATGTGTAGTTAGTCCCTCTGCGTCACGGGGAGTTGAAAAGACGACTCGGACAGTTGTTCTTCGGTCATTCTTCTTGGTATGCAGCCACACCTTCGAGTAGTATTTCTTGTAGTATGAATCTCGTTAATGACGTGTCAGTACCCAAACAAGAATCATTATTCTAAACCTCATAGTACCAATCATACTTCTCTGACACATTGTAATGTACTGAAAATAACATGTGAAACAACAGATAAGAAACAAGCTAGAAAGATAGCACGTCGTTCATGATGTGCTGTGGGTAGTGTGACAACACCATTCAGTATACAATGAAGAAGAGAGGACAGTAACTATAGCTACAGAGAGATGATGTCATGATGATCAGGATGATTTAGTAGAGCAACTGAGCTGACACTGAGTTATGATACTACTCTGATACTGATTGCAGCTAGAGGGAGGGAGGGAGGGAGGGAGGGAGGGAGGGAGGGAGGGAGGGAGGGAGGGAGGGAGGGAGGGAGGGAGGGAGGGAGGGAGGGAGAGAGAGAGAGAGAGAGAGAGAGAGAGAGAGAGAGAGAGAGAGAGAGAGAGAGAGAGAGAGAGAGAGAGGGGAGAGAGGGGCGGAGAGAGGGAGGAAGAGAGGGAGGGAAAGAGGGAGGAAAAGAGGGAGGGAGAGAGAGGGAGAGAGGGAGGGAGAGAGGGAGGGAGGGAGGGAGGAGAGGGAAAGAGGGAGGGAGGGGGAGGGAGAGAGGGAGAAGAGGGAGGGAGAGAGGGAGGGAGAGAGGGAGAAGAGGGAGGGAGGGAGGGAGAGAGGGAGAAGAGGGAGAGAGGGAGAGAGAGAGGGAGGGAGAGAGGGAAAGAGGGAGGGAGAGAGGGAGAGAGGAAGGGAGAGAGGGAGGGAGGGAGGAGAGGGAAAGAGGGAGGGAGGGGGAGGGAGAGAGAGAGGGAGGGAGAGAGGGAGGGAGAGAGGGAGGGAGGGAGGAAGGGAGAGAGGGTGGGAGGGATCGAGGGAGAGAGGGTGGGAGGGATCGAGGGAGAGAGGGTTGGAGGGAGGGAGAGAGAGAGAGAGAGAGAAGAAGGAAAGAGGGAGGGAGGAAGGGGGCGGGAGGAAGGGAGAGAGAGAAGAGGGAGGGAAAGAGAGAGAGGGATGGAGGAAGAGAGAAAGGAGGACGGAGAAAGCGAGGGAGAGAGGAAGAGGATCAAATCAGCTAGTGAACACATTTACAAAATTAGTTGAATATAGCAGATAAAAATAATTTTGGTTTTTAAAGGCATAATTAATTTTTTCCAAATTCAAACGGCTTTTCCACAGGCTTACACTTTTACCTTAAAAATTACAAGTTCTGGACAGCCTGGTAATTTTTATGATATGGAAAAAATTGATACTAAATTTTATGGGGCTAAAATTTGGTTTAGAGTAGAGATTGATTGCTACGTCCATAATAATTATAGGTAGTATCGTGGTAGCTTTTTTGCCGTAGCACAGAAACAATAATCATTGATAAGACGTTTCGATCCGAGGATCTTCATCAGTTATAAAAACAAAATAAGACACTAAACTTAAACTTAGAGGTATTGACAAATGAGCCAAATTGGACAAAGAGGAAAGTTAAAGAAGCACTCTACATCAAGAGAACTGATAAGACTCTAAATTTAGACCAAGGCTACCAACTTGACACTGTTTGGCGTCTCTCCTCAATGTAGTTTGTTTATTGTGGTTCATTAAATTAATATTGTTATTCATTTTTTTTTTGTTGTGTTTTTTATCTGTTGTATGACATTTCTCCTGTGCACACATACATCACAACATACTCGTCACATGCACACCTCATGCCACACCACCTGGAAGATTGTTATTTATTTATAAGTTTAGTGTCTTATTTTGTTTTTATAACTGATGAAGATCCTCGGATCGAAACGTCTTATCAATGATTATTGTTTCTGTGCTACGGCAAAAAAGCTACCAGGATACTACCTATAATTAAAATTTGGTTTGTTCAACTTTGTTGACATGTACAGCTGTTCTTGCAAGACATTGTGAATATACTTTAAGTGTCAATGCAGTACAGTGTGTATGGTTTACCATCAATCTCCAGTGGTTTCCAGGAGCTCATCAGGAGGTGGTGACACGTGAGCTAGCTGAGCACTGGCTGGTGGTGAGAACTGATCAGGAGAACAGTGGGTCAGTTCATCATCACTCATAGTACGAGAGACAGGAGGAGATGAGGTTGGTGAGGAGAGGAGAATGGTAGAGCAGAGGAGGGAGTGGTGTCTGTGACAATGATAGACACAACTAACAACAGTATGTACAGTACATGATACACTACAGTACAGTGAGTGAGTGTATGAACACTACTACACACAACACAACTAACACAGTCTACTAGTTTGCATTGTAGAGCGTTATAGGTTAGCTGCCGTATGCTTCATGCATTCTGTCTGTCGGTATTCTCTCTGGAATTCCCTTTATTGACACTCCAATCGTTTTTCTTCTTGATCAGCTTCTTGTTGTCGTTTTCTTAAAACACTCCTGTATTTTACAAGTTTATGTCTTGGTAGTTCTAGTCGCTGTATTCTGAATCCCGTAGTATGTATTATCACAGACATTTTTGATGCGTAACGGGCATTACCAATTATTGTGCACATGTATAAGCATGTTCTGGGAACATTGAGGCGACAAACCCACCCCGTGACAGATAGATACATGTAGATACAAATTGCATGCACACAAATTGAATGTATCGATAAAATTAATGTCGGGCTCATTCTAAATACTGCACACAATGAGAGAACAACACATACAGGGGCACACACGCACGCATGCACATACACAAAAGCAAAAAGCAAAGCCTCTGCCTATTACAGGTCACGCGTTCCTGGACAAGCCAGGGCACCTGTGCACTAAGCAGGTACGATGTGCCGGTGCTATGAGCACTCCCGGAGCCCGGGCAAGGAGCTCGCAGGAGGTACCAACTATGCCTCCCACAGCCGGTGTGGGCACCCGTGGGCACCCTGTAGTCCCACCACTACCATTAATAGCGGACAATGAGACACAGCCAGTGTGCTTAGCTTTGCTCCCCAGTACAAGACCAGGTACCCGTTTTACAGATGGGTGGGCTGGTGGGCTAGCTGGAATACTTGTGATGTTTTCCTCCTGCTCTGGGATTCGGGATTCGAACCAGTGTCCTCATGGGTTATAAACTCAAAACTCTACCAGTTGAACCACCAGGGCACATACACACACACACGCACACTCACCTACCTGATGATGACGACTCGAGTGATTGATGATTATAAACACACACACTTGAATCTGCGGTTCTGGTCTTGTCTGGGGACTGGTTCCCTTCCTGGAATGGAACAAAAACAAAGGCTTGTAAAACACACACAGTATGAGTTCCTTTAGTGACCTCTCAACCTCTCAGTACACTCATGACAATAGTTCGTATTATCATTATTCAATACACTACAATACACTCATGACACTATGTCTCATACCTGGTGCAGTGGGTGAGTAGACTGCTCTGACATAACTAGCAACACTGTCCAGTCCCATGGCTCTCAAAGCTGTGATCAGGTCAGTCCAAGATGCGTTAGGAGAGCTCTTTAACCAAACATCAAACATTTCTGTCTTTAGTCTGTCAACTCCGTGAGCATGGTAGGTCACGTGAATGTCCTTCAGCTGGCTTGTGGTGAGATCCAACTGTATACCGAGTGCGTGCCAGTCACTAACTCTTTTGCATGCTGTGACAAGATGCTTCACTGTGAGAGGAGTGCCTAGTGAGAAAACAAGTACATTATAACAAGAGCACTCTCCCCATCATTGAGGTGTAACTCACTGAGTGTTCTAGAGTGGTCACTAGTAGCTGTGGGTAGCTGTGTATCAGTAGCTGTGTGACTATCTTTCAGCTCAGTAATCTCCTGTACACACACAAACCATGTAAGCTACAATACTAAACAACACACACATACTTACAGTGAACCAGCATTTGTGTTTGTTCTCTAAACCAACTGGTCCTCCTCGACAATCTCGTATAGAACAGATCACGTGTTGCGGCTTGTTCTTTGAGCGGCAGCGTGCAGGATGAGGGCGTTTACCTGACTGCATAGCGTGAGGACAGTAGAACCCAAAGTCCCAGTGCACATCTCGAGTGTGAGGATAGAGTGAACCAACTTCACAGAACATTGTCCACAGCTGGTGACGACACTCCAGGATCAAGCGTGGGTTGATGACGGCATCGGTAAGAATACGAACCTCCATGTGGCTAACCAGACTACGAATCTCAACATGAACCAATCCTTCTTCTCTGTCGTCGTGAAAGTAAAAGCGAATTCGATTCCTAAAACGATTGGCCTCATCCAAACTCCAATTCTCATCTTGAGAGAATCTGACGACTGAGGCTTGGAACTGGCCAAGAGGGACAAAGCCAGTAGCTGGTATGAGGAGGAGAGGAGAATAGAGGAGACTAGAGAGGAGCTTGGGGTCACTGGACTCTATTGTAACATTGTGGTCGGGATAGAGGAGGCATGGCAGGAAGTATACCTCTTCTTCACTAGCCGATCGAGCATTTTTGTAGAGTATATAACACGACTCTAGTAGCTCCACAATCTCATCAGTCGGGATTCCCTTCTCGTCAGTAGAGGATTCACTGCATGCCTTGTTCATCAGACGTTGAGAAACCTCTCCTGTGAGTCGCATGTGTTTAGCCGTCTCTGGTTCCCCTCCCACTGCTCCAAATGCAGACACAAACAGCTCTGCTGGCGGCTTCATAATCAGGTTAACATTCACAATAACACGCTTGCCAAGCTTCGTCAACCGACCATAGTAAAGGATAGTACCATACTTGTCGTGCAGGTACTGGAGGACACCTTTCAGGTCTGCTCTGGAGATGCCACAATGCTCAGCTATTACTGCACACTCTTCTAGAGAGCACCATCCTGGAGATGGATCGAATCTCATGCGCAGTATCAGGTGGAGCAATAATGCACCTGTTGGAACCTGCTGTGGAGTAAACCGCTTGTGGACTATTCTTGTTATCAGTTCACGAAGACCCTCAATATCGCTGGAGTCTGTACTCACGTTGTTGAGTGGATGAATGTATCTTTTCTCCTCTCCTGGCTTGTTGACTGAGCACAGAACATCTCTCCTCATGAAATAGTCGTCTTGGAAGGATTGCTGAATGGAGCGGTCTAGAGTGAGAACAGCTGCCTCACTGGTCTGGTCGAGGTGAGTGCCAATGAGAATGGCTGCCGGCTTGTGGTCTAGACTAGTCTGGAGTGAGGAGATGCTGCACAGAGCACGCTGGATGATCTCTCTGATAGTGTACTCTGACTCATACTGTATTGAACTGGACCCATCAGCTCTGTACACTACTGTGTAGGGGGAGTCTAGATCGTGAGTGACATTGAAGAAGACCATGTTTAGTGCCATGCCGTGCAATAGGAGAGGTAGGATCTCGTGAAACTCTGGCTGGCCACCAATATCGATAAAGTGAAGAAAAGAGAGGATATCTGTATTCTTGAGGAACTCCTGGATGGTCCCCCAGTCCTCATCTTTGACTAATTCAGTGAGTGCGGTGGCCACTAGCTCATCTTGTGTGCGATGAGTAAGATTGTCCCAATCCTGTACGAGGGTGGCAGGACCAGGTGAGCTGCTGGCAGCAGTGGATGGTCTGGTAGTGGACCTACTGCTGGAGGGTGCTGCAGGGGGGCTTAGAATACGGCTACACAAAGCACGGCACTGTTCCTCCAGTCCCTGGCTCCTCCACCCTCCCTCAGACAAGAGCACTGATGATCGGTCAATGTCACGATACAACTGGACAGTAATTGGAGCGTCTATACCGGTACTGGGAACAATCTCGTCTTTTGATATGTGAACGATCTCGTGAGTGAGACGACGTCGTGCTGTGGTTTTACCGACACGAGATGGTCCGATCATGAAACCCTTGAGTGATCGTACTGGTACACTACCCTGCTGCTGAATGTGTTGCTGTATAATACCTCTCTTCACAACACCTACACATCAAGAAGACCAGTAATACATCATGTATCACTAACACAATGAAGCTACTTACACTACACATGTCACTGAGAATATATCATGTACAGTATAAAGCTAAAAATGGAATTGCTGCTGAAATATACAAGCATGCATATCATAATTTATCATACCACTGAGAAAAATCACATATCATGTACTAAATGTATGAAGCTAAAAATGGAGTTGCTATTTTATAGCACAAATCACACTGGCAGTCAGATCTTTAAATTAAGCTACAAACATGTATATTAAATATTATGTAATTATAATTATATAGAGGACTTGCATGCATGTATTGATGGTCTATATAAGTTATGTGCTCGCGTGATGCATTATTTCGTGCACACGGTCAACACATTCCAGGCTGATTGCTGAAATCTTTGCGCGTGACAGCTAGAGAATGCATTGTTAATGTGCTCATATACTAGACAAACAAAGCAAGGGCCTGTAAGCCGTCAATGTCATTATTATTATTCTGATGGCAGTAGAGTTGCAAGCTCGTTCTGTTCTTTCATGCTCTCCTAATGCTAACAAATCTTGATGGTTCAATCACATTAGTGCGTAGGAAACATATGTGTAACATTGCTTCTTACCATGTGATGGTGGAGGAGATTGTGATGGTGGAGGAGATGGTGATGGTGAAGGAGATGGTGATAGTGGTAGAGATAGTGATGATGGTGTAGCTAAAGAAACAGAGACTATCATACATGTACAGTACATGTGTAGCTACAGTAGATAGTGTTGAATGATTATGCCTCGGTATAGGTGGAGCCACTAGGCATACAGTAGTCTGTTTATAAGTGTGTATGTGTCCAGGCTGGATCTTAGAAACGGCTAAGAGCTAGGCACTGATAGTTGCAATGCAAGTACATGCCCATGCAAAACAAACAAGGTTGTACAAGGTTGTAACAAGGTTGCTCCATGCTTGTAGACAATGAACAAGCTCATGGCCACCTTGTAACAACCTTGTTTATGTATGTCATTGGAGCGGGCATTGTCATGACAACCTTGTCATAACATTGTCACCTAAGAACAATCTTGTAACAACCTTGTTCATGTATGTCATCAGAGCATGGTATTGTCATAACAACCTTGTCATTACAATGTCAACTAAATATTATCTTACTTGTATACCAAAGAACAACCTCAAGATAATTTTTATTGTCACCTACTATTATTGCCACCTTCAAATAATATATAATTATGTCAAGTACATTCTTGCTATGTAGGTATAACTGCTATTCATCTATTACTTTGTAGGTCAAAATGTGATGTGCAGTATGTAATTTATGGCTCTCATATAATTCTCTATCGCAAGACGCATGCATGCAGGTTTGAATTTATAGTAGTTATTATACTTGTTTTTTTTTTTAATTTAGCTCGCACAGAGATGGTAACATTGTTTTAGCTATCACTATTTATTTTGTAGGTTGCGAGTTCAGTCAATTGTATAATGCCTCACTCAAGTCATTATAATGCAATTATTTCAGGTATAGATAGGATTTTTGTGCTATTTCATTGTCATTAGTTTATTTGCATCTAGGTCAAGCATTCAGTCAATCAAGATGGATCTGTTGATAAACTCAACGTAGTTGTACTCTCAATTAACAAGTGAATATCTTAATTAGCAGCACACAGGATACTTCAACTGTTATAGCTATATCTGCATGCTGTTATGATGTCGACTGTCAACTTGCATACATGATTATACTGAATTTCAATGATTGATTCTAACTTGAACTTCTTAATTTCCATACTGTTGCATGGTTGTTGTAAAGAACTGCTAGTGAGAATATCAAGGGAGGCATTAGAAGACATGCATTTACTATAATATATATACTACACAATGGCAATAATTTGAATACATTCAGTATCCGCTGTATGCATATCGTGCTAGCTATTCTGTCTCTTTAGCAAAATTGGGGAACAAATTAGCAAACAAAGAGTTATTGCTCTTGTCTTCTCTGCAAATGCAAAAATAAATACTAGGGTTCATCATCACTAGTATAATCATTATACCTTGGACTCGATAACGACTGTCTATTTTAGAGTATGCATGCATGTTGTGATGTCTTTTGAGACATTAAATTGTCCGACACTACTTTTGACTAATCTACATTCGTCATCCCGATAACCCATCACTTTTATCAACCTCAAGTTCCAAACATCACTTCACCATCATTGCAATACAACTAAATTCCAGAGTTGTCTCTATGGAGTTTCTTCGCATCATTATAAGCAGTAATAACCCTATATATATCTGATGAGCCGGAGAAGGTGAGCTGCAGATCGGAGATGTGTAATAATTGTTGCACAACAAAATTAACGATTAGAATAATTATACTTGATGATGCAAAGTAGCTTGGGTAGAAACAACTGCATGATGCCTCTGCTAAAAGTCTAAGTGACTAAGTCAGTGTGACATGCTAGCTGGATTTTCCTTTCCATAATAATACGATAAGATCTGTCGCGGGCAAACCATGCATGCAGTAAGCAGTACGGTTACGCCGGTCAATGCACTGAGGCCCGCTCTTCCCAGTCAGTCTTATAACCTGTACTACGACCTTGTAGTTCTACTGCCGGCCTCTCTAGCCATATAATAGGATCAGGATGCTGAAATTGCATGTTGTAATGCGAATACTCAGCCATCATGCAGCGGAAACCTGAGCCACGCCTAGCCTATAATTATTCTAAGACGATGACATCATACATCATTCTGCGTGCGCATACCGCGTGCACTCATTGCAGCTGCTGAACGTTTCTAGCTAGCCATCGACAAGCAGTTGTAGCTAGCGCTGGTCAACAGAGCCGGGCTAGGTGAGTGCCTTACTTCAGTCAGATCAGACATAATTACTTTATGGCCTACTTCAGATCGATTGACCTAATTTTCAGAATCAAGAACCGAGTCAAGAACTCAGAATCCGAGATGTATATAATACTGAGGTACGTGCAATAATCAACCCGCCTAGCTGCAGCCTTGTGCATTCTATTTACTTCTATTCTAACATAATTTTACACATGATAGGAGGACGAATGCTCATTTGATAATAGTAATCCGGTATGAATTACTTCATGATGATACAGTAATTTTTATTATCAGCTTCAGTACGACTGGGCAATGTGACACCACCCAGGTTTCAAGTTAGTTGTCTAATTGATGGTTAATGCTCATTCTTTCATAATTGTTTCCTACAGAATATGCCTAGATCTTGGGTATATGTTTTTATCATCCATCGATCATGCAGGCCTGCCTTATACACTATTCATTGTACATGACTTCTAATTAGAGCACTCTCAGGTATGTGTGATATAATTATTTTAATTATAATAATCATACTAGCTGTATTCTTCATTCGTTTAGTTCAACCAGCACTTTGACTCACTGCAGGTAATAGTAGTTGTCCCATATTTTCATCCACATTAACTTATATGTACGTCACATAGAGAAGGAAGATTCGTTTGATGACAGGGTATGTACGTGTGCTCATTACCACGTCATGTACACCTTTTCTTTTATAGTACAATGATGTGGCACCGAACTCTGCTATATGGCGCTGTACACCATTGCAAAAGATTATGTATATCTCTCTTAAATGTCACACATACAGCAGGATACACCCAGGATTCAAGTAAGTTAATTGTGTGAATTTGCTCATTATTATTATACAGAACACCTAGATCTCAGGTATGTGTGCATGATAATGTCATCTTTTCGCATATGCAGAACGCTCCCAGATTCAGGTACAAGTGTTATTTTATTATTGTTAATTTTTTCCACATCGAATAGATCTCAAGTACCTTGGATATTCATCTTCATTTTCGAATGTACTATAATGTACGTGCTACAGGTCCAGAATTCCTAGTCAACCTGCTTTCAGGTAAGGGTTTACGAATTATGACTTTTCTATACTTTCTATTACTGTGTTGCAGATCGCAGAGTTTTCCTGGACCATCAATAGTTGAGGCCATCGACCGTTCACCAACTCGATTGATTACGTAAGTTATAATTGGTAATGATGCTTTTATTTTGTAAAATATTATACAGGTTAAACAGTATCCAACAACAACAAAATGGTCCATCCTCATCGATGCAGTGAATGACAAGTACGCAAACTGTAGGAGAAAGCAAAACAAGTGAACTCTAATCTCCGTCTTCATTTGTAACTTAATGACAGTAACACAGCTTGAAATCTTGATTGAAAAATGTTTCAATTAATAATATTTGTGAAATTATTACCTGAAATAATTTGCATGTAGATATTAGCTAGATTTCATTAGCTTGTAATGACCCATAACAACCTTGTACATGCTTACAACCCTGACACAAGCTTGTATACAACCTTATCTCAGGTTGTAACAAGGACGTTACAGTTTCAAATCCATGGTTTGGACAGGGTTGTCACAACCTTGTTAACAAGCTTGTTACAAGCTGGCCACAACCTCATTACAAGCTTGTGGGCTAGGTTGTCACAACCTAGTACAACCTTGTTTGTTTTGCATGGGTGTATATTTTAAGGGCATAGTTTTCAATTCATTTCTACTTTGGCTGCATGTGGTCTTCTACAAATACAAAACTCTCCACAGTAGACTTCCTAGACACTTGATGGTTCGATATGTACTACAGGACAACTGGCAAGCCCAGTGAAATTGAAGAAACAGAGCGCCAGAGTTTCAGCAGCGTGCTGACCATTAGAACTTTGCAGGCACATATGCCTATTGCTGATTATTAAACCACAGCTATGCACTTGCTTGGTTTCTGGTTGCTACTATCTAAACTGTGTCTTGTTACTGCCATGGTACAAAAGGCAATACCCTAGTTCACTGTGTGGCATTTGTTGTGGGAGGGGCACCATACATGCAAGTATACATGCAAGTTCAGTACATGTGTCAGTACACTTCCCCGATAAATACTTGACCTTCCGTTACTGTAGCTACATTCTACACTCGTCAGTTCCTGAGTTAACGATTCTTGAATTTCAACAATAGCGCACGTTTTAACTGTACAACAATGCTCTGTCAACAATGAAACATCCAGCATTTACTGTCGTACTGAACAAGTATAGTACTAACATGTACACTGACCATCAGTAAGTCCTTCAAGATAGTTTATCATCTCTTGATTTCTTCTCCGTCTTGCCTCATCAAGTGGAGTCCTGCCCCTCTATAGTGTAACAATAGAATAGTGTGAATCATATGATACACAAACAATTAACTCTTTAGGGCCTAATTAATTATTCATTTCCGTAACCGCGGGTAACGAAATATTCTCGCCAACAAAATAATGACAAAGATGGACGAGTAGTAGGCTAGCTTATTCACTTCGTGTGGCCTTTCTTAGCCATCAACAATCTTTGTACAAGTCAGCTAAAGGTTAGTAAAGGCTGCTCACTTAGTTTAAGTTTAACTGCTAAGCTTACAATAGCATTCTACAACTCTATGACAGCATCCTTAAGCAATCTAAGCGTTATATAGCTTGTATGAGTGACGCTAAAGCTTGGGACGTGTTGACCACCGTACGACGCTCACTCAGAAGGCTACTCGTGACGACCGCGTGGTTATTGTGTAACCATTCTTGGCTTTGGCAAGTGATCATAGAATGTGTAGCACTAGCTACTAGAATTGTGAGCGCTTCGATGAATAGAATAGAGCTGGAAAATACAAAGAGCGGATATATCCGCTATCGTCATCTAGAGTACATTAATTATTACGCGGATATATCCGCTATCGGCCCTAAGGAGTTAAAGTAGTGATGCACTGATACCAGCATCGGTATCGGTATCAATGCTGATACTCAGTGTATCAGTACTGTATCGGTACTGTTACACTCACAGATACACAATTTTAGTTATGTGCATTTACAACCAACCATGTAGCTATAGAGTGGATTGCTATAATTATATCTTCAGGTTCAAAGAATTTCTTCTGTCTGTGCTGCTAATGAAGCAAAGGCTGTGTGCTGTGAGCTTTAAGGTGTGTCCACACCTGAACTGGATTCAAACCGGTTTGCAAACCGAATTGATCGATGCGAATCGAAATCGCATTCAATGCGCATACATCGCGTCCACACTACTAGTAGTACTACTGACGAAGCAGTTTCAACATGCATGTTTGCACATGATAGTCACGCGTATACCAACAAAGGATGGCGGTACCGCGAACTGCACTAGCTGTGCTGTTCTTTCTATGGATGGCTCTCAGGCGCACTCGAACGCCCAGTGTTTCGCGTAGGATGCTAAGGGAAAGAGCTCATGCACGAGCACGGAGAAGACGAACGTAAGCATAGTACAGCGCCTAGTATTCGCCTAACAGCGCCCAGTATGGACCTAACAGCGCCCAGTAAAGCCAGTATTCGTGGCAGTTTGGGCTGTCTGGCAGACTAGTAGCAAGTAGATTGACTGGCAGACAACTCCGTCTCGATCGGTCACATGATAGAGCAAACCGCACCTCGTTTCTGGCCGTATGCGCAAAGCGCAATTGCGCGATCCGGATCGAAACCACCTCTGGAGGTGGATTGAGCTGAATCCGGATTCGAACCGGATTAGCCAATGCGCATTAGGTGTGGACACAGTCAATGCGCATTCGATCCGGATCGAATGCGCATTCACTACATAGTGTGGACCACCTTAAAAGTAGAGATGATGTCGTTTTCGATTAAATCTGAAATTCAAATATTTTTTTAGTATCGGTATTTGCAATCGACTATACTTAGATGGAAAGTATCAGTATCGATAGTATCGGTAAACTCATATCAGTTCATCAGTAAATTAAAGAATCATGCATGTACATGTACCACACGTGTACATCAGATGGTGACGCTCATTGCTACACAATTGAGTACACACACTAGCTCTGCACTGCCATCAAGAAACGAGACTGATTCAGATCAGGCAATTTTATTTCACAGTTTATAAAAGTGTTTAGCAGAGACACTTACATATACTCAGAGGGCATACAAGCTATAGGACTACCACTGTATTCCATTAGCTACTATAATCCATCAAAACATGTGTAAGAGTAACAGAACAGCACTGGTTAGGACACACTCAAATGAACGGTATAAACAATGACACGTACACATGAATCAATATTGAGATCCTCTATAGTAGCTGCTATTACATCATCAAGACAACTATTAGTGACAGACACAGTGCATGTTATTAGTGAGTTTTAGATTCACGTTTACGGTGCACACCAAACGGTAAAATTTTACTAGTTCTGTCGTCACGAGTTAGGGGTGTGGTTTAATGAGTAACGGCTGCTGTTGAAGATCTCGACTTGAACAACTGCTGTACTTAACTGAGCTAATATTCAGCACTCGGCGTTTACTAAAGGACTTAAAATTCACCTGGCTCAAAGAACAAGGTATAAGCGAAACCTTAGTTACCTTTGTCAAGCCACAGCACGCTCCTGGACGCCTCGTAAAGTGTCAATGTTTGTCATTCGTCTTTAGATTTCACTGGAAGCTACACCGCTTTTAAAACACAGAAAGGACCTAACACAAAGCATATTCAACACAGTTTTATAACTACAAAGCATAACTTGACGCTTCTTAAAAAGCAACAAGAAGTATGCACTAGACCTATGACATTAAAATGTCGGGCAACAGTAGGTCCACTTCAAGTTGCAAGCTTCAAACAGCACACAAAAACACGACACGAACCTAAAACTAGCTCTTTGAAAGCACATAGTGTGGACACTTACCTTGAACGGTGGGATACTAGAGTTCTCATGGAACACATACCCGGGACGCAGTTGCTACAGCAGTTTTGTCATGTGGTTGCAGTAGCAGCAATTACTGCTCAAAGCTGCTACTCAACACTATTATAATTATGCTCACTATAGTACTAGCACTGAGTAGCAACAGCAGCAGCAATACACGTGTAGCTGCAGGCAGTACATAAACTAACTTTCAGCAGGCTGTAGTGGTATAGCGGCAGGATCAGGCGGCGTGAGTACAACGTGCTCGCTCGGTCTCATTATTTTGCACTTGCTCAGGCTCGTCGTGGTTACAGTAATGTTCTTATCAGCGGTGAAGCTATTAGGAAAGCATGCCCGTTGCACTCGACACAAGGCTCTCCCGACTTCGTAGGTGTCTACCTGAAGAATAGGAATTGCAAACCCAAGCGTTTTGAAGATATATTGTGGTGATTTTTGAGCGGTGAGACTGCAAACAGCCGTGTTTTTTTGATGAAACACATAGTCACTTACCGACCGAAGCACACAAATGAATCTATTCGGTGATCAAAATTTTCGTCACTAGGACGAAAAATGAAAATATTTTGACGATCAAAATTTCCTGATCTACGGTATCTACTACTGTAGAGCACAAATCACATGAACAACAATCACAAAATAAACACCACTATCAATAAAAAATTAGAGATAGCCTACATGTAGCTTTAAATTCAGAAAAAACAAATTATATTTCATGAAGCTGACAAAATCTGAAGCACTTTACATTAGTTGTACTGTGTTTCATGAGAACAGCTTTGCTCAACAACACAACATATTAGTATCACTAGACACACAAGTATACTCACATTATCGGTTGCATCAATAGCTGCTCCTGCAGAAACAAGCAGCCGAGCTACTGCCACATGACCAAAGTATGCACAGCGATGAAGTGGTGTCCAATCAAACTATAGAATAAACAACAAGTGAAGAACACATGATTATTGAGTGTGAGCTTGTTAGTGGTGTCAAGCACAACACATGGTAACTGGTCTTGTTGGTAATAACATTATACTACAAATACACACAATAAAACATTCAGTAACTAGTGTATTACAGTATCAGATGGTGACTGATATTGTGTGTACCAGTACAGTATGACACATTACAATAGTTTACTGACTACAGATCACAGGAAATACTATTATCATTTGACATGTGCTGCAATAGTCTGCTAGTGGACCAGTTAAGGAGAAGCCAGAGCAAGAGAACAATCATTATGATGAGATCACTGTAGCACTGTATATTGTTCATACAGATCGATGAGCACATCATTGCCAGAAGTCCAATACATTTTGCGGTCAAGTACAATTTTTACACAATAATGTTTTAACAGTCTTCTACACATTCAAGAAGTCATAAGGAGTTGGCTAACAATACAGTATTGGATCGCTGAAGCAGCAGAGCCGTGATAAAGCTGGATCTGCTGGATAGCTCGTTGCCCCTCCTAATGACATGCATTCATTAACTCTTTAGTGACTGAATTATTTTGACGAAAATTCGGCTTGCTCTAAACTGACAGGTTGTTTTGCGATTTCTACAACATGCAGTACGCTAGCTGTTCCAAACTAGCACTGTTTTTTCCTGGCATGTCAAAGTTTACGACCATGTACTAAACTCTGAGTTGGCCACTCCCACTTCGGAACTGAAGCCGCTTAAGTGCTGCGACCTCATCATTTTTTAGCCAATTTTGGTCTTCGTTTAGCCCTGGTCACTGATACAAAAACCTGGTGGTGTCCAGGTGAGCAAACAGCATAGTTTAGACCATATTCTATGCCCAAGTATGCATTTCCGGGCATCCTGAAGCCCCAAAAATGCCGAAAGCGGCGAGGGGCTCCGCCCCTTCGAACCCCGGGTTAAAGGGGGGACACCCCCCTTTAAAAATCCCCCGTTCTATATATTTTAGTGGGGGGGTGCGGCGAAAAACAGTGAGTTTTTTCAGGTAAAGTTAGCTTTTGCAATTAAACTTTATTTGATCTTTCTAGACCACTTTTCACACTATTTATGACGTCTACAGTAGGTGGAGTCAATTATGACGGCTAAAGCCGCTATAGGCCCTAAAGGGTTAATTATATTCATTGCCTATTGATTATATTTATCAACTGTTATGTTGTGAGATTTTTATTTATTTCTTTTTAAATTTGAACAGGCTAAAATTTTGATAAAACTGCTAACAATTGGTTTAGGTTATAAAGTTGACAACTGTCAAAATGTACAAGAATCATTGCTCAATGCTGTCCATATTGATTTTGAGGCTTGACGTGTACGGAGCATGTGACGGTATACCGTACAGCTAGAAATTTTGGTGGATTAAAATTTTGGCGAATTTGGCGAATTGGACTGTAATCGCCAAATTTTTAATCGCCAATCTCGATAATAATTATGCGTGGGTGGTATATGCTACACGTGCTTAGCGTCGTTAGCGAACAGTGTCAAGATGTCCGTGGGAATTTTACGTTACTTCAAGAAGTCAGCTGCGAGTGATCTGCCTGACACACACGGTCCTCTGAGCAAGGAACTACAGCCACAGACCATACGCGCTGTAAATGAGAAGATCAAACCTGATCTGGAAAAGACTAGTCGTGGCGAACGTGGTCCTTACGTAAAGCTGACACCATCACAAAGGGCTCTTATCGGGAAACGAGCAGCTGAGAATGGGGTTACAGCTACAATCCGCCGTTTTTCTGGGAAATACGAAGGATGTGACTTGAAGGAAACTACTGTTCGTAGACTGAAAAATAATTATTTGTTCGAGCTAAGCAAGAAAAGAAAGTCCGAGAATGATACTGCCGTGCTTGAACTTCCTGCAAAAAAGAGGGGACGTCCTTTGCTTTTGGGAGAAGTATTGGACCAGAATGTGAAATCATATGTCAGTGCCATGCGTTCTAGAGGAGCTGTAGTCAATACATTTGTGGTTGTCGGTGTTGCAAGCGGTGTTGTAGCCAGTGAGGGTGATCGTTACCTAGCTGGTACTGGAGGTCATGTCGAGATCAATAAGTACTGGGCCAAGAACTTTTTGCATCGGATGGGGTTTGTGAAAAGACGAGGGACTACGAAGGCAAAAGTAGAGGTGGAAGATTTTGAGCTGTTAAAGGAACAATATCTCCATGATATTAAGAGTGTCATCGAAATGGATGAGATACCCGATGAATTAGTGATAAATTGGGACCAAACAGGTATCCATTATGTTCCAGTATCATCTTGGACGATGGAGAAAGAAGGAAGCAAAAGAATTGAAATTGTGGGTTCAGACGACAAGAGACAACTGACTGCTGTTTTCGGAGCATCTCTAGCTGGCGATTTCCTCCCTCCTCAGCTGGTATACAAGGGAAAGACTTCACGTTGTCTCCCTGTTGGTGTGAAATTTCCTTCTGACTGGGATTTGACGTATACAATCAATCACTGGTCCAATGAAAAAACAATGAACAGCTATGCACACAATGTTCTGATTCCTTATACCACTAAGAAAAGGGCAGAACTTCAACTTCAACCTGACCATCCTGCTTTGGTAATCTTTGACAATTTTAACGGTCAGTGTACTGAGGACTTCTTAAAGCTACTGGATATAGCAATCATTTTGATGTTGTCTTGGTTCCAGCAAACTGTACTGATCGCTTGCAGCCGCTAGATCTTAGTGTGAACAAGCCTGCAAAGAAATTTTTGCGTGGAAGATTTGAAGAGTGGTATTCTACCCAAGTTTGCACTCAACTAGAGAAGGGAACTGAAATTCAACCGGTCAATCTTAACTTGAGTGTGGTCAAACCATTGGGGGCAAAGTGGATGATTCTATTGTATGATCATTTTAAAGGCCGCCAAGATGTGATCAAGAATGGTTTTCGAGCAGCTGGTGTTATTGATTGAATTAAATGTACACAGTGTTATAGAATGAAAAAATGTGTATTAAATTACTTGTACATTGTGTTATTGAATGAAAAAATGATGTCTACTAGCAATCAGCTGCAGTTGGAAACATTTCTAATTTGTTGTTCTTCATGCATGAAACAAAATGGAGTCTCATTGCAGCTTGTATGAATTTAATCTTTGCTGGATCCTGGCCATGAGCGATTGCTGTAGCAACTGCAATGGCGAACAATCCACAGTCATTGCTACCTCTTTGTTTCTGAAAACGATAGACTGTTATCATAGGAGGAGTGCTCTTAGTTGAATCGGTGAAGAGACGGTAGATGAGTTTATCTGTAGCTTTGTCAATAGTAGAATAAATTGAATCGTATACATGTACAACAGTAGTTTTGATGTTCGAAACTGTGATCCAATGATTTCCTCGACAAAATAAGATCTGGAGCTTGTTGGTGGTTCCTGCTGTCTTGAAGCACTCTTTAGTTACAAGAAGCGTAGATTCTAGGCCCATAAGAGATGGAAACTAACTCTTTAAAAGCTCTTGGGCAAATTTACATGTAGGTTTGTCAACCTTTCTCCCATTATTACCTCATCTTGTTCATCGCTACCAAGTATGCGACATGATGCATTTACTAATGTGAGTGGCGTCTTCTTAGCTTGAGGTCCTGATACTTCAGCTGGGTCTTTCTGATGGTGGCTGGTGGCATTTATAGAGCATGCCTGGCTAAGTGCTGACGATTCTATCAGTTTCTTAGCTTTGGCAACGTCTTTGCTGCTCCCCACAAACACAAGCTTACATGGAACTTCCATACCTCCTTGAGTAAGATCCTTTGAGTGCCTTCTCGATCCAGACACCTCACATGTTATCTTGCCTCCATGACGCAAAAATATTGAACAAATGCTAGAAATCTTCCTTGGCAAATGCCCGACAGTCTTCTCCGACTTGATAACAGCAACAGCAAAGACATCGACACGATTGCTAACCTCTCGAATACACTCCAGTTTTTCCCCCTTGGCGGCTTTCCAGATCTTCTCGTACTCGTGGTATCCACGGACCATAGCATCTACTTTGAAGGTATCCATGCTAGAACACATGTAGGGCGTTTGTAGGCTATAGCTAGGGCGTGTGCTCGATCGGAGCGGCGTCAACAGTACGTATTGTACCGCGTGTGCGTCATCGTAATTAGTAATTAAGTGGGTGTGTTTTCCGCTTCATCATTCATTCGCCAAAATTTTAATCGCCAAAATCAGTTTTTAGGCAATTCGCCAAAATTTTAGTCCACCAAAATTTCTAGCTGTACGGTAGTCAACTCCGTGTCTGCTTATTTCTGGGAACGCGCACTACAAGCAATATGATTGACACTACACATTGTCACACTGACCATACCCAGTGTGTGTGTGTGTGTGTGTGTGTGTGTGTGTGTGTGTGAGTATTACCATACCTGATCACGTGAGTCAACCACTATCCCAGGCTGTGACAGTAAAAGGTCAACAACCTGGGAGTATCCATTGCTTGAACTAGTATGAAGAGGAGTGAACTGTATAATAGTAGAGAATAATGACAACAATAACACAGTGAGTGGTAATAAATGAGTACAAAATAAAAATATTGAGCTATAAAGTAAGTCTCCTGCACTGATCAAACAGTGTCCTCCATGATGTACATGTATCTATCAATGCCTACATCATTCCATTTACTGCTCCTATATACATGTTCTCACTCACAATGTCTCACATTATACAAAAGAGAGGAATGGAAAGCTCACGACACCACACTATCAAGTAGTGTTCGACTGACATGTAGTCAACAGTCAAAATGAAACAGCAAAGCACATGTATAAATAGGTTATTAAACAGTACATGTACAAGCATGGCACACACTCCATTTAGCCTGACACTGAGACAAAGTCAACTATGGTTTGACCATCGATGCACTTCTTTGTCAGGTGTAACAACAATGTACGTAGGAATGGGATGATGTATCTAGTAGAAATATCTCACATGTAGTACATGTAGTCAATGATGGACACACTAACAGACATACAGAACCAAATGCTCAACCACTGACTGTGTGTGGTAGTAGATACTGATGTGTGAATCTGTTACTAGTACACATCATGTCATGTGACCACTAACAATACTCACATTGTAAAGATCAGGATTATGGTAGTTAACATGAGCTCCTCTAGCAAGGAGCTCCTTTGCTTTGCTGACGTCACCATCATAACAAGCCTGATAGAGATCCTTATTCTGTGAGTAGAACACAACATAATGTAATCAGTATCAGACAATGATTGCTATACAGTCTCCATCCTGAATGAACTACTGATCCCATACTGAGTGATATGACCACCTCACTATCACACAGTGCTCACACACTGACTGACACGTACAGCATCAGAACTACACGACTAACCAACATGTTTGATCACTAACCAATTCTTCCTGATGCATATGCTTGGTGATCGAAGTCATGGTAACAGAACACAGAAGAAGAAGTTGGGACTCAAGAGAGCGCGCTGAGCTAGCAACTCGGCTTAGCCTTAGGGCGGGGGAGTAACAATAGTAAAACAACGGATACGTCCGTACTACTCAACTGATCACGTGATGATTGCACTATCTCTGCTGCATGCGGTGTACTACTGTAATAGTACATTCTAACATAATCTGTAATATCGTCCAAGCACAATAATCATCGCACTAGTGTCACCTTTAATAGTGAAGCATCAATATTAGCAGTGAGCTGGTGAGTACATGCAACAATCAGCATTGGTGCTCTGATACATGACCGGCAATAAGTTTCAAGGTATCAAAATATTATTATTACGACATTGTACACTCAAATAAATTATTAATACAAGATGTATAATAGAAGTAGACACAGTGATTGATAATGAACAGTAACAAGTGACAGTAGTCCGCTACACCTTATTGTAAGTCGTCATGTTAATTCGTCGTGTTTTCATGACAGTTGGTAGTTCGTACTTTACTACACGAACAGTTTTGACGTGAGGAGAAGAGCTGGCTCTGACTACCCTGCTGCGATTATAGTTAGGCATTGAGCGAGCTTTGCGGCTATGATCAGATGATACTTGGAGTACAGCATGTGGAGCATATGATGGTGTCATCTCTTGTCTTGTGCCTTTCTGAGTTCGACTGGTTTCTCTGATCTGAGCACGAGATATGTTCTTGGAGAGTTCCTCCCATACTTGACGCTTCTCTTGTGCTGGTTGACCCACTCTCTCCTCTCCTGGTTCAGATCTCATGCCTTCCTCATCCTGCACTAGGCCTAGCTTGATCTTTGCCATCTCCACTCTCCCCTCTGATCCCTTTCGCTGCATTCTTATCTTCTGAGGGGCGCGCTCAGCGACTGCACCGGCTGCTCTGTTACTGTCTGAGGAAGGACCAGCAGCAGATGAGGACTGTCCTCTACTCTCCGTGGGGTAGGATGGAGTGAACACTGGCTTGTGGTTAGGGTGTATCTCCACTACTTGTTTCTGTCTTCTTGTAGCAGGTTCGTTGGTGCTGCGAGCTGTTTTCGACAGGTCCATTGGGTACGGTTGTTTGACAGTACGAGCAGGTCGTCCATAAGATAACCCAGGGCTGGTCACCTCCTTCATCTTCTCTCTTTGTCTGCTCAAGGTACGGCTAGGAGAGGACTCTGTGTCTGAGTTGTAGCCTCCACTGGCCAGTGTCATTTGGGAGTCCCTCGGAGATACCAACCCGACTTGAACAAGCTCTGCTTGCTGTCCGTACAACTACAAGACACCTTTTGAATTGTTGTTCACTGTGAGGTCGTCTGGTCTCTTACGAGGAAGACTGAGTAGATGCTGTTCTGCTTCTGGTCTATCGTCCACATCCACCTTGCTGCTTCCAGCTGGTCTCATGGCGCCACTACTCCTGTACGGGTACTCAGTCAGCTGACCACCACTCTTACGAGGCACCACCTTTGTTTCTGGTTCATCTTCTCCCAGTATGTTTAGACCCTTTGTTATTTGTGGAGGCTGCTGTTTGCTGCTGGCCGAAGAAGACGAGGATGAAATTAATTCGTGATGAGTGTGTGAACGTTGCCGTCTTTCGTGAGCTTGAGGAAAGTCGACGGATGAGATTCCAAAGCGATGACTGATGGCTTGTTTGATGAACTCTCGGTCCATCTGGTGGAGTGGTGTATTGGCCAGTTCTGCTAACGGGTCAGGAGAGGCACTTTTTCTACCTCTTGAGGAGGAGCCTACAGCGGATCTTCCAGAGCCCTTTGGAGTGACGCTGGTACGAGAGTGAGGACGATGCTCGCTACCGGAACTGGATCGACTGCTGATGGAGTGGTTGCTGGCTCTAGAGGGATGAGGTACATGGTCATCGGAACGGACTAACGGATCGGAAACACGAGGAATTCTTGAAGTGTCTTTCGGAAGCAATTGATCATAGTAGGTCACAGGTGATGCACTGGACTGGTGTGTTAATCTTGGTGCATTGTATGATCGGTCATGATAAGAGCTCTGTGCAGGTGTTGATGTCTGCTTGGATCTCTTGGCTGGCTCTGAGTGAGGGGTACGGTAAGGGCTGTCACCAGTGCTACTGGTGGTCGTGTGGTGCGGTGTGCTGGGTGAGTAACCTCCTTGAGAGGAGGAGGACATGGAGGAGTTCTGAGAGTGAGAGCCGCCCATTATTGGCTGCATCTCGGGAGAGTAGTGAATGCTGGTGGGTAACTGTGTAGCTGCAATGGAACGTCGTCTGCCGCCTAGAGAATCACCCGAACGATGGCGTACTCGAGTCGAATACACGTTAGTTCTGTTTGTGCTTCCGGCTGAGTCAACACGACGCCACATGGGGTGACCATCAAACGGTGAAACAGGCCCTTCGTCATCTTCCATGTCCGAGTTATCGTCCACAAACGCAGGTGTAGTCCTTCTCTTCATTTTGTCAGGCAACATACCTTCATGGCCGATCAGCTGAGAGTCACTGACAGTCTCCGGTATATCTTCATCGTCCTCTTCTTCATCGACTGAGTCCATCTCACTAGCCGAGGTGTCCATACTGTCGTCTCTACGGTGCCCAAACCTTTGCACTTTTCCTTCTACTTCGTCTTCACTCTTCAGTGGAATGAGCTCAATCTTTCTCAAGGTGGTCTCCTCTGACAGATCAACAGGTACAATGTTCTCCACTTGTTTGTACAGCTCTGGGAGCTGATCGTCGTAAAGACACATGGCGTGAGTTATCATGAAGTCCACTAGTACGGGAACCTCGTTCTTGATGACGTCCAATGAGGAGTCCGGCCAGAGGAGGCTAGGAGCGAAGCAGATGGCGAGATTAGTGGTGCTCATTTGGTTGACATCCTTGAAGGACGAGATGTGGTGAAGGAGAGGGAAGAGGTAATGGAGGAACACTTGGTTGCCGTTGGGAAGCTTTAACAGTACTTTGCTGTGGTCAGAAAAGGATAAAATCAACTAAAGTTCACCTGACACACACTGCCTTACTTTTTGATGTGTTGTGCTCGTGTGTTTGGATCAGGAATGTCATTCGAGGCTACAAACTCAGTGTATCGCGCACAAGACAACACTCCACCAGGAACATTGCGCAACAAGTCCTGTGAGTCATAAATAATACAATACTGCGGTATCTTTCAAAATACACAATACCTTGAGCAGTGCTCCCAGGACGTGTATATGAACTTCACTGATATCAACAGGTAATCCTGCACACAACGAGTCAGTAACCATGACAACCATCAGGCCACACCCATGCACAAACTCACTGTTATTGATGGCATCCTTGAGTTCCTTCACTTTCTTGACACTGGTTCCTTGACGGAATATACCGAAAGTGTGAGGACCCTCGACCCATAGTCTGACCAGCACCTCCTGTAACAAGAGAGAGCGTCAGGCACGTACAGGTTAAAATAGGCTACACATTACCTGTATGACTTCAGGCAGTTGATGGTTGATAATAATTTCATTGAGTGACACTCCAAATATTCTAAAGAAACCGCACAAAAAGAATTAGTTTACATATGGAATTGAAAAAATAACACTCACTTGGACGACTTCTTCCTCTTTTCATTGTTTCCTCCACTGCGAGTGAACATTCTCTTGATGAGGCTCGGTCTGACAGATGATCCTAATGCAACAAATTATTTCAGTAGTATCCATTTACACGTGTGTAATTAGAGTATGATTGCGTACCTCCACTGGACGGTTTTCTTCTCAGAATAAAGTCGAGTTGTTGAGGCTTGCCGTCTCCACTCAGATCCATCTGTAGTCTGTTGTGGTAGGTCTGGATAGCAAATGGTGACTCGTATCCTGAGGAAGAGGGAGGGAGGGAGAGATCAAACAAGATCAGCTTCATGCACATACTAGCTCACCATTGAGGATCTCTTCTTTGTCGTCTTTCGATACTTTTACCGAAAGTTGAAAATCTGTAATTGGTGAGTCCTAAAAAGAAATACCAGAAGATGATACTCTCAATCACTCGTCAACGTACTGTTATTTGGAAATTATCGAGAGCTTTTCTCATGACGTCCATTGCATTCTCTGAGACAGCAGCTTGTGTGAACTCAGGTAGCACAACAGAATTCTGCAAAAAAGACATCAAATATCAGACATTTTGTTTATAAGCCAACAACATACGTTAGGTCGTGAATGGTTGAGTACTCTAATGGAAATTTCACTGGGTTGCTGGACCATTCTCATCTTGTCAATATGTCTGTAAGAGAAGGTCATGAGTGACTGACATATGTGGAAGTATGGATGTACTCACATTGAGAGCAACTCATACCAGAGACGCTTCTCCTCTTGTGAACTGTAACGAAAAAAGGTACATGTTTATAAGTACTCGCTTGCTTGCTAGCTCGCTCAATCACTCACTCACTCATTCAACTCACCTAAACTGAGCGACTACATTCACTGTTGGCCAGCCCAGCAAGAAGGAACATCTCTCTCGAGGTAGTCCAGTTCCCTGGACGTCACTGATCCACATCTCAGCTAATCTATGTTGCTGCTTGCGACGATAGTAGCGATGATGTGCCCTGAAACAAGAGGAGTGTTATACTTGTGAATCTTAATTTTATTCAATCTCACCTTGATCTGTTGGCTGGTTTTGCAACTATCAGCAGATCACT
>OZ024783.1:15348401-15358401 GCA_964017065.1 Haliclona indistincta | reverse complement strand
CAATTCCACACAACATTGTTTTCAGTCTATACTTTGAGCAGTGAATTATTACAGTTACAGGAATAGTAAGTCATTATCATCATCAGCTAACGATGAACTTTGTGTGCTCAGCATGCAGCACTCACCTTGTGTGATAGGGATATTACACGATCACTCAGACAGAAGACACTGGGTGGGACCTTCACCCCTGCGAGTCGGAGACGACAGTGACACCACGCTTTCCACACTACGAGAAGCGACGACGAGAAGTACTTCGTCCTAATAATACAAGAAAGGTAAACTATCAATCGCGCCATCAGGCAGCAACTAACCTCATGGTGCACTGCAGCCACTGCTCAGCTGTCAGTAGCCTTTTTTAACGTTTGAGCTCACATGTAGCCGTGGGGTAGCTCCGGCTCCGCGCGTACACGATTTTAACCACAAAGCGCATGGGGATAGACTAAGTTCACCCAACCTGAGGTGCGGATGTGTGACGTCACGGGCAGGAAGCACGTGACATGCCCGCGCATGTGTATTATAATAGAATATTACTATAAAGCCTAGTTCCAATGTCAAGTTGGCAACAGGTCTCGGTGGCTCAATGGGTAGGTGTTGTGTATAGCAGCATGGTGTGCTAGGGTTCAATCCCTGGCACAGACTACTTTTTTGGTTCTTTTTTTTTCACAAAAAAAAATGTTAGGCAGAGGCTAGCGCTTTTACCGCGGGTCAGTAGCGCTGTTAGCCACGGGTTTGCGCTGTTAGCTCCGTAGGACGACCCTCCCGACGATCCTTAGTTAGTTAGGAAGACACTCCCGACGATCCTTAGTTAGGAAGACCCTCCCGACGATCCTTAGTTAGGAAGACCCTCTCGACGATCCTTAGTTAGTTAGGAAGACCCTCCTGGCTTTTCGCAGTTAGGCGAAGTGTTTTAAGGTCTTGGGTTTAGGATTTAGTTTTGTTTAGCACGTGAATACCATAGCAACGAGCGTGACGTAACACATCCGCACTTCAGATTGGGTGAACTCAGTCCATCCCCGTGACATAATCAGCGTGCAGCATGCTCTGCACTTGCTAAGGAAGCCATTGAGTGATTATAAAGTGCCGTTTCCAGCTACATGCGTATGTCAAAGATGCGTATACAGTTATAGACAGCACTATCAATGAAAACGCTAGAAATGTTAACTATATACCAGTATAGTAAGTAGTTCAAGCAATGAGGTCACATTCTCGTTGCTTTTTTTATAATATGTATGAAATGCAAGGATCAAATGAAGTAGCTAACAGCTAATACATGTAGTCAAATGTGATCCTATACTAATAAATGGTAGATAAATTGTTTAAATAAAGTAAGCTTAAGATTAGTACAATTGATATCTTCTTATTGTTCCAAAGTTGGGCATTGCAATATTGATTAGTGCGAGCAAAAGGAACTTTGAATTGATTTACCAAAACACTATAGATCTTAATCTTGAAAGAGATAAAAGAGGAGGAAGAAGATCAGGAGGAAAATAAACAATAATTGTGAATAATTTTGAAGAGTGGTCAGTGTCTAGAATTGGAATGGCGGTCTTGAAGAGATTGTAGCTTAGACAGATATAGAAGGTCTTGGTAGGTTGAGGACCATTTCTTAAAACAAACTCTTAGGGAAAATTTTGTACATTTTCAAGTGCTACAATATCCTTTTGGAGGTATTAATTCCATACTTCAATGCCGTATTCAAGATGGGGTCTCACAAGAGGTGTAGCAAGGATACCCATATTACTTGAGAACTGCCGATAAAAATACCCATGATTTTTCTGGCTTTAAATGAAGTCATGAATTGAGAACATAAAAGCATGGCATTGACTACTGATATAAAACCTCATCACATTGACTGTTATACATTAAAGACAATACTACCCTGGAACCTCAACAAGGTACAATTAATCATGCTCATAGCAAGGATCTACTTGAAAAAATATAGGTCACAAATTTAAGGAAAGCGTTAATCTCAAACCAAACAGTTACTTCATGGACGAGAAATGTTTTATTGTTCAAGATAGCTATGAATATGCATTGCTATAGATATAGCATTTCATTTGCTGAAATTCTTTTGTCAGATCAGATCTGATTGTTAGAGTGCAGGCACTATAGATAAAATCATGATACAGCTTTAACTAATGTGGGTCAAGATAAAGGTATTGTCATAATGGTGGGTTAATTAGATGCAGGGACATATAAAACAGAGCCTGCAGGAAGTAGTCTAAAGGCAAGGTATTGACACATGTGATATAACCAGTTCATTTCTCATTAAAGATGACCATGTGCAATAAATACCAGATATTTTTGCACACTTTTTATTTGTCAGTAAATGAGAGAAGGCTGCTGCAGAATACTGTGACTCATATAGCGAGGAGCAACATTCAGTGATAGAATTTGCATGTTGGATTGTACGGACACAACCATTTGAAACTGTAGATGATTTTCTTGCTACCCTGAAATATCCCCAACACCGCCAGAATGATCTTACCCACCTACTGGCAGACATTGCATGGAAACCTGCATTTCATGCAGACTACTTTAACACAAAATTTTTTCGTGATTACGAACAGAAAATCAGGAACCTTCACTCCATGACCTGACTTTATAAGTCCCTGCAGCAACTTTCTTGCTGTATTCATTCTCTTCTTTATTTAATGTCAGTATGATTATTTGAGAGTGTAAACTATAGTTTTCGCTGTTATGACAAAATTAATGATCTGTGAACAACAATTAAAGAGCAGTAAAGATTTTACCAGTTCAACAACAGTACGAGATTAACCTTCAAACCACATTTTTGTACATTACAGGAATATCCTGATGGTCAGCTTCCACTTTACTCTCTCCAGCTGGTCTCTCTGTACCAGTTCAATAGATCATATCTACTTCTCAATGAACCATGTGATATATCCATTTGATGAACCACCATAATTACAAGAAATTAAAAAGATTTCTATCGAAATCAAAAAGGATGTAGTGATGAAGAAATCTACCACTGGTTCACAATGTAAACCAACAAGGAACAAGCATAGAATGGTAACACGATTGACTTGCTAACAGACCATAGATCCCTACATCAGTGGCTGCTGTGGCCAGACTATAGCTAGTTAAGCTATTTACTGTTGACTGACACTTTGAATAGAATTCAGCTTGTGACAAAATATTGATCTTATGTACAGCCACTGATGTAGGGATCTATGGTCTGTTAGCAAGTCAATCGTGTTACCATTCTATGCTTGTTCCTTGTTGGTTTACATTGTGAACCAGTGGTAGATTTCTTCATCACTACATCCTTTTTGATTTCGATAGAAATCTTTTTAATTTCTTGTTTGTGTCCTTTTTTCTTTTTAGTGAAGTGCAGTTCAATATCATGCATGTACGGAGAAGTCTTTGTTTTCACCATTAGTTTAGTATTCCTGTTGTTGATGGCTTTTCTTAAATTTGTAGCTAAAATTGTTAAGCTGTACGTATCGGGTCTGCCTAGTCGCCTACGCATGCATGCAGTGCATACGAGCCCCGCCCACACTTGTTGTAGACCTACACAGCGGTTATAATTATCTGGCAAGTGCAGAATGGCGATCCTACACGAGCTTAACGTTCTTCGAAGACTCCAGACAAATGCCGGGTGTGTGTTCTCCGTGATAGTGATCCACACGGCGCAGCGATACTTTAGCTGCTTGGTCACGTGCGCTACCCATTGCTTGGTCACGTGCGTATTGCGCAATCACAATAATGGCGTCTAACACTAAGCTGACAATGGATCACGATCGAGAAATCGCGGAACTTAGATCGCCGTTACGCTAAAAACAAAGCTCAAAAGGCACATGCCAGGAGAATTTCACGACTGTTCGTGGATGTTTTGGTCTCGGCACTGCTCGCGTAAAGGCGCTAGGCGAGTGGAAGAAAGAAAGAAAGAAAGAAAGAAGAAGAAAGAAGAAAACGAAGATGACGAAACTCGATTTTCACCGTTTCCAGGTTCGTCACTTTAGTAACAATTTCGAGCAATCTCCTTGCTACTGTAAGATGGGGCAACGCCAGAGAGCAGATCTAAGTGTCTAAAGACGTATAAAATTCAACACCAGGCGAAATATCAGCGTTTGAACGCTAATACATTGTATGTAGCCGCCATCTTGTTTTCTCGTTCATCCCTACATAGGGAGACACTACCGTGTCTCCCTAATAGCTAGCAGAATGATCATAATAATTATAGTGGTTAACAGGTTAATTATTACAGGTGTCTACATGGAGTTCATTGGTGCAACTACACCTGACTATGCTAGATTGTTATTGTAAGGAGGTTGATCCAAGCATACAGTATCCTGTTATTGTAAGGAATTTCATTCCAGCATACAGTATCCTGTTATTGTAAGGACTTTCATTCCAGCATACAGTATCCTGTTATTGTAAGGAATTTCATTCCAGCATACAGTATCCTATTATTGCAAGGAAACTTGTTCAATCATAATTATCAGCATATTATATCTGATAAGGATCTAAAGTTTATGAAGCAGGCTCAAACCACTATAGCCTACTTTGAATTCTGGCAGTGTAATAGTGCACAGTTCATTGGATATTCTACACTGTCACTTCGTTCCTCTCAATTGCTCTTCTCATCAACATGATACAGTTGTATATAGGCTCAACACAGAAACTACTAAAATCCTGACAGTCAGTGATTGCATGACCTCAAAGTGATGGCCAAGTATGATGCTCACTATTAAGATCATTGTCTTAAAGCGATAATAATTATGATGATAATATCATCATCCAAATTAATACACTGCAGTTTACAAGTTGGAATGGTAGTTACAGCAATAGAGTTGGGTTAAATATTAACTGAATAAATTTAAAAGCAAGGAAAAATTGGTAGAATGAAGGCAAGAGCAGAACAGAGACTGGATACTAAAGCAGTGACTTGGTAACTGGATACTAAAGCAGTGCTTGGTGACTGGATACTAAAGCAGTGCCTGGTGACTGGATACTAAAGCAGTGCCTGGTGACTGGATACTAAAGCAGTGCTTGGTGACAGGATACTAGCTAAAGCAGTGCCTGGTGACTGGATACTAAAGCAGTGCTTGGTGACTGGATACTAAAGCAGAGCCTGGTGACTGGACACTATAAAGCAGTGCCTGGTGACAGGATACTAGCTAAAGCAGTGCTTGGTGACTGGATATTAAAGCAGTGCCTGGTCACTGGATACTAATATACGATCTTCTGTTCACAATTCTGACACAAATTAAACATAACTTTTCACACACATCAACTCAATCAAGGCTCCAGAACAGCTATACAACAGATACTGCCTAAAAAAGGTATCATTTCAACCAAGAGCACTTTCTCAACTAATATATTAAAATTTCAAAATTACTGGTTTTAACTCTGCTTCCCCTAGCCTGTAGAAGAAATTCAAGATTGAAAAACAAAAGAATTCAGCCTGTACCTCATTCCTCCTCTTAGCGGTCTGCGACCAGGAAAACCACCTCTACCAAACCCGCCCATTGCATCGAATGCATATCCTCAGCATTTAGACAACAAGTTCCAGTGACCCAACATACAGGGTATCTAGCATCATTACAGGATATCATTTCACATTTTTAGGGGCATGACCCAAATTGAAAATGAACAAATACAGAGACACGAGCTCAATCTCAGTAGTATTCAGCGGAGAATTTGTCAATGTCTGCGATGAACTAGGTTATCTTATTGTGCATAAACAAAATAAGAGAACAAAAATAATAGTCATTCGCTGTAGTCATTACTAAATTTTTAAGATACTACATGTAGATGTTTCGAAAAGAAATGCATCTGTATAATTTTGGTCAACTCAAGTCAGTTTTTATATGGGTTTATATATACAACAGTAATTCCAAAGTCCTGTTCTTACTAACCCACTGCTTGCAACTACTAGTGTCTAGCTCTGGCTCACAGTACTGAACACAGTAATACAACAATATCAGCTCAAGCTGAAGAATAACGAGTTCTCAAGTCTGATGGATCACTTAATTGTTATGTGAATGAACAACAGCTGATAAAAGCATGATTCACAGTATTGATTTGAATTTTGACAAAGAGAGTTTCAGATACAATGGGCATAATAAATTGTATCTGGGTACTTAGATGTATTCAGATACTTGCCAGAAATTAAGCAACCTGCTGATTAATTTATTTAACAAAATTCTGAAATATGCCCTTCACAGATGCCTTCATCAACACCGAACTATCAGAACTGACCTTTGGAATATACTATAGGTGAGAAATTGTTAGCCCACTCAGGTAGAAGAGTTGGAGAAGAGTTGGAAGCTGTTGCAGCTAGGTACGTAGACTCAAATCAGACACTGCATGGGCTATCAGACATTTGGGTTACGTTATATTTATTAGGGCTAACTATAAACAAGTCCCAATCATCAGAGATAAGACTGCAATAATCATCATCAATGATGGTTGTTCGACAATGCAAGATGCTACAGATAATGATTCTGGAGTGAGATATTCTCGGGTGTGGATATAGGTGTTCGACAAGACACTAAACCGGATTCTGGAGTGAGCGCTGAGCACACGTACGGCGGGTGTTCGACAAGACGCTGAGGACCCAGGTGTTTGAGAACCAACAGATCTACTCGTATAGTAGCTTCGTTCATGTCGACGTCGGCAAACGAGACTAGGCCCAAAGACTCGAACGGAGTAGTTGAAGAACGAGATCTATAAGAAACGAACTGACTGTCACGGTTGATTTTTAAGAGAGTACTCCACAGATCAGACCAATCAGACAAGACAGGAGTTAGTCCCATTGCGACACGCGGAGTTGTAGACGACGACTCGGACAGCAGGGGCGGATACAGGATTCGAAAAAGGGGGGGCCAAACAGTGGAGGGAAATGTTTGAGGGGGCAGTGAATGCGCGCGCTTGCGCGCGCGCGATTTTTTTTGAAAAATAGCTAATTAATATTCATTAGAATACGTCATTTTAAACTGCGTTCGCGGTAGCCTGTAGCTGTTGGAGAGCAAGACAGACCGCGAAACATGGTTATAGACTTGATACTACAATACTAGTAGTCCCCAGCTAGCTGCTCGTCGTGTATATGTATGAGCTCGTGCGCGTGTTAACGATCGAGAGGCGTGGCAATCAATAAAATAGTCTATGAATTAATTAAACGTGCTCGCGAAGGGGGGGGAATTGGCCCCCGATTCCCCCCCTGGATCCGCCACTGGACAGTTGTTCTTCACTCTTCAGTCACTTTTCCTCCCACGCTTAGTGGTATGAGCCACACCTCCGAGTTGTAATAATCATTATTTTAAACCAATCATACTTTTCTGACACATTGTAATGTACTGAAAATAACATGTGAAACAACGGATGAGAAACAAGCTAGAAAGATAGCACGTCGTTCATGATGTGCTGTGTGTAGTGTGACAACACCATTCAGTATACAATGAAGAAGAGAGGACAGTAACTATAGCTACAGAGAGATGATGATCAGGATGATTTAGTAGAGCAACTGAGCTGACACTGAGTTATGATACTACTCTGATACTCACTGCAGCTAGAGGGAGGGAGGGAGGGATCGGGGGATGAAGGGAGGGGAGGGAGGGGAGGGAGGAAGGGAGGAAGGGAGAGAGGGAGGGAGGGATGGAGGGAGGGAGGGAGGGAGGGAGGGAGGGAGGGAGAGAGAGAGTGAGAGAGAGAGAGAGAGAGAGAGAGGGAGGGAGGGAGGGAGGGAGGGAGGGAGAGAGAGAGAGAGTGAGAGAGAGAGAGAGAGAGAGAGGGAGGGAGGGAGGGAGGGAGGGAGGGAGGGAGGGAGGGGAGAGGGAGGGAGGGAGGGAGGGAGGGGGAGAGAGAGAGAGAGAGAGAGAGGGGGGGAGGGGGAGGGAGGGAGGGAGGGAGGGAGGGAGGGAGAGAGAGGGAGGGAGGAAGGGAGAGAGGGAAGGAGGGAGGGAGGGAGGGAGAGAGAGAGAGGGGGAGGGAGGGAGGAAGGAAGGGAGAGGAGGAAGGGAGGGAGGGAGAGAGAGAGGGAGGAAGAGAGGGTGGGAGGGAGAGAGGGAGAGGGGTGGGTGGGAGGGAGGGAGAGAGGGAGAGGGGTGGGTGGGAGGGAGGGTGGGAGAGAGGGTGGGAGAGAGGGAGGGAGGGAGGGAGAGAGGGAGGGAGGAAGGGGAGCGGAAGGGAGAGAGAGGAAGAGAGGAAGGGAAAGAGGGAGAGAGAGAGAGAGAGTAGAGAGAGAGAGGAAGAGAGAAAGGAGAAGGACGGAGGAAGCGAGGGAGAGAGGAAGAGGATCAAATCAGGTAGTGAACACATTTACAAATAATTTAGCGAAACAGAAATTCTCTTTTTTCAAAAGCATATTTTTTTCCAAATTCAAAGCTTTACCACAGGCTTACACTTTTTATCGGCTTTTACCTAAAATTACAAACTCTGGACAGCCTGGTAATTTTTATGATATGGAAAAAATTTTGATACAAAATTTTGTGGGGCTAAAATTTGGTTTGTTGACATGTACATAGCTGTTCTTACAAGACATTGTGAATATACTTTAAGTGTCAATGCAGTACAGTGTGTATGGTTTACCATCAATCTCCAGTGGTTTCCAGGGGCTCATCAGGAGGTGGTGACACGTGAGCTAGCTGAGCACTGGCTGGTGGTGAGAACTGATCAGGAGAACAGTGGGTCAGTTCATCATCACTCATAGTACGAGAGACAGGAGTAGATGAGGTTGGTGAGGAGAGGAGAATGGTAGAGCAGAGGAGGGAGTGGTGTCTGTGACAATGATAGACACAACTAACAACAGTATGTACAGTACATGATACACTACAGTACAGTGAGTGAGTGTATGAACACTACTACACACAACACAACTATCACTAACACAGTCTACTAGTTTGCATTGTAGAGGTGAGCCTGAGCGTAGCTACTTTGAGGAGCGTTATAGGTTAGCTGTCGTATGCTTCATGCATTCTGTCTGTCAGTATTCTCTCTGGAATTCCCTTTATTGACACTCCATCGTTTTTCTTCTTGATCAGCTTCTTGTTGTCGTTTTCTTAAAACACTCCTGTATTTTACAAGTTCTTGTCTTGGTATTTCTAGTCGCTGTATTCTGAATCCCGCGTAGTATGTATTTTCACAGACATTTTGATGCGTAACGGGCATTACCAATTATTGTACACATGCATAGACATGTTCTGGGAATATTGAGGCGACAAACACACCCGTGACAGATGGATAGATACAAATTTGCATGCACATGAAACATCGTCATGACAAAATTAATGTGGGGCTTGCTCAGGCTCATCCCAAATACTGTACACGATGAGAGAACAACACATACACACACACACACACACACACACACACGCACGCACACACGCACACACGCACACACACACGCACACACACACACACACACGCACACACACACACACGCACACATACACACACACACACACACACACAAACACACACACACACACACACAAACACACACGCACACACACACACACAAACACACACGCACACATACACACACACACACACACACACACAAACACACACACACACACACACACAAACACACACACACACACACACCTAGTAATGATGACTCGAGTGACTGATAAACACACGCGGTCAGAGGTCTCCTGGTCTTGATTGGGGACTAGTTCCTATACCGGAATGAGTGCAGTAACAAGGGCTTGTAAAACATACAGTATGAGATCTTTTAGACAAACACTGCTGTAGCTAAATCTATACACAACAATTCAATGACCATACAGTGGAACCCAATGGTTTGGAATAGTGTCATAATAATGATTTCAAAGGATGATACAGCCAATTTGGAATCGCATACAGAGTGTTCATATCAAAGTGTGTGTCCTTATTTTAAAGGTTTCCAATAGTGTATACAGTGCTAAACCATTCTCACAAACAATATTAATTCATTACCTGGTATCCGTCCTGCTTCAATATCACTGGCAACTCTATCTTCTCCCATGGCTCTCAAAGCTGCGATCAGGTC
>OZ024783.1:15335556-15348201 GCA_964017065.1 Haliclona indistincta | reverse complement strand
TATAGGTTAGCTGCCGTATGCTTCATGCATTCTGTCTGTCGGTATTCTCTCTGGAATTCACTTTATTGACACTCCAATCGTTTTTCTTCTTGATCAGCTTCTTGTTGTCGTTTTCTTAAAACACTCCTGTATTTTACAAGTTCTTGTCTTGGTATTTCTAGTCGCTGTATTCTGAATCCCGTAGTATGTATTTTCTCAGACATTTTGATGTGTAACAGGCATTACCAATTATTGTGCACATGCATAGACATGTTCTGGGAACATTGAGGCGACAAACACACCCGTGACAGATAGATAGATACAAATTTGCACGCATATGAAACATTGTCACAATAAATGTGGGGCTTGCTCAGGCTCATCCCAAAATACTGTACACGATGAGAGAAAAAAAACATTCTTCTTGGTGCACACACAGACAAACATAGTATACACGCAGCGACACACACACACAAAAGCAAAGCCTCTGCCTAGTACAGGTCAAGCGTCCCTGGACAAGCCAGGGCACCTGTGCACTCCCAGAGCTATGAGCACTCCCAGAGCCCAGGCAAGGAGCTTGCAGGAGGTACCAACTATGCCTCCCACTGCTCTGGGATTCGAACCAGTGCCCTCTTGGGCATAAACCCAAGACTCTACCAGGCCAGTTGAACCACCAGGGCACCCACACCCACACACACACACACACACACACACACACGCACCTACCTGATGATGATGACTCGAGTGATTGATGATTATAAACACACACACTTGAATCTGCGGTTCTGGTCTTGTCTGGGCACTGGTAATTCCCTTCCTGGAATGGAACAAAAACAAAGGCTTGTAAAACACATACAGTATGAGCATTAGTGCATGACCTCTCAACCTCTCAGCTCACTCGACAATAGTTCGTGTTATCATTATTCAATACCTGGTGCAGTTGGTGAGTAGACTGCTCTGACATTACTAGCAACACTGTCCAGTCCCATTGCCCTCAAAGCTGTGATCAGGTCAGTCCAAGATGCGTCAGGAGAGCCCTTCAACCAAACATCAAACATCTCAGCTTTCAGTCTGTCCGGTCCATGCATATGGTAGGTGAGTTCTATTCCTCGTAGTTGACTCATTGTGAGACCCAGTCGTCGACCAAGACCATGCCAGTCAGTGACACTGCTGACTGCTTCAAGAAGCAGGTTCACTGAGAGAGGAGAGCCTGAGGGAACACAAACAACACTGAACTATGTTACTGCACTGTCTAGTATGGAAGAGATTAGCAACTCACCGAGTGTTCTACCTCTATGACTAACACGACCAGCAGCAGCGGGTAGCTGTGTAGCTGTGTGACAGCTCTCCAGTTTAGTCACCTCCTGTATACAAACAAGCAAATTATAAGAGTACTATAAGCTACAGTACAACACACATGTACGTACAGTGAACCAGCACTTGTGTTTGTTCTCTAAACCAACTGGTCCTCCTCGACAATCTCGTATAGAACAGATCACGTGTTGCGGCTTGTTCTTTGAGCGGCAGCGTGCAGGATGAGGGCGTCTACCTGACTGCACAGCGTGAGGACAGTAGAACCCAAAGTCCCAGTGCACATCTCGAGTGTGAGGATAGAGTGAACCAACTTCACAGAACATTGTCCACAGCTGGCGACGACACTCCAGGATCAAGCGTGGGTTGATGACGGCATCAGTAAGAACACGAACCTCTATGTGGCTAACCAGACTACGAATCTCAACATGAACCAATCCTTCTTCTCTGTCGTCGTGAAAGTAAAAGCGAATTCGATTCCTAAAACGATTGGCCTCATCCAAACTCCAATTCTCATCTTGAGAGAATCTGACGACTGAGGCTTGGAACTGACCAAGAGGGACAAAGCCAGTAGCTGGTATGAGGAGGAAAGGAGAATAGAAGAGACCAGAGAGGAGCTTGGGGTCGCTGGACTCTATCGTCACATTGTGGTCGGGGTAGAGGAGGCATGGCAGGAAGTACACCTCTTCTTCACTAGCCGATCGAGCATTCTTATAGAGGATATAACACGACTCTAGTAGCTCCACAATCTCATCAGTCGGGATTCCCTTCTCGTCAGTAGAGGATTCACTGCATGCCTTGTTCATCAGACGTTGAGAAACCTCTCCTGTGAGTCGCATGTGTTTAGCTGTCTCTGGTTCCCCTCCCACTGCTCCAAACGCAGACACAAACAGCTCTGCTGGCGGCTTCATAATCAGGTTAACATTCACAATAACACGCTTGCCAAGCTTCGTCAACCGACCATAGTAAAGGATAGTGCCATACTTGTCGTGCAGGTACTGGAGGACACCTTTCAGGTCTGCTCTGGAGATGCCACAATGCTCAGCTATTACTGCACACTCTTCTAGAGAGCACCATCCAGGAGATGGATCGAATCTCATGCGCAGTATCAGGTGGAGCAATAATGCACCTGTTGGAACCGGCTGTGGAGTAAACCGCTCGTGGACTATTCTTGTTATCAGTTCACGAAGACCCTCAATATCGCTGGAGTCTGTACTCACGTTGTTGAGTGGATGAATGTATCTCTTCTCCTCTCCTGGCTTGTTGACTGAGCACAGAACATCTCTCCTCATGAAATAGTCATCTTGGAAGGATTGCTGAATGGAGCGGTCTAGAGTGAGAACAGCTGCCTCACTGGTCTGGTCGAGGTGAGTGCCAATGAGAATGGCTGCTGGCTTGTGGTCTGGACTAGTCTGGAGTGAAGAGATGCTGCACAGAGCACGCTGGATGATCTCTCTGATAGTGTACTCTGACTCATACTGTATTGAACTGGACCCATCAGCTCTGTACACTACTGTGTAGGGGGAGTCTAGATCGTGAGTGACATTGAAGAAGACCATGTTCAGTGCCATGCCGTGCAATAGGAGAGGTAGGATCTCGTGAAACTCTGGCTGGCCACCAATATCGATAAAGTGAAGAAAAGAGAGGATATCTGTATTCTTGAGGAACTCCTGGATGGTCTCCCAGTCCTCATCTTTGACTAAATCAGTGAGTGCGGTGGCCACTAGCTCATCTCGTGTGCGATCAGTAAGATTGTCCCAATCCTGTACGAGGCTGGCAGGACCAGGTGAGCTGCTGGCTGCAGTGGATGGTCTGGTAGTGGACCTACTGCTGGAGGGTGCTGCAGGGGGGCTTAGAATACGGCTGCACAAAGCACGGCACTGTTCCTCCAGTCCCTGGCTCCTCCACCCTCCCTCAGACAAGAGCACTGATGATCGGTCAATGCCACTATACAACTGGACAGTAATTGGAGCGTCTATACCGGTACTGGGAACAATCTCGTCTGGAGATATGTGAACGATCTCGTGAGTGAGACGACGTCGTGCTGTGGTTTTACCGACACGAGATGGTCCGATCATGAAACCCTTGAGTGATCGTACTGGTACACTACCCTGCTGCTGAATGTGCTGCTGTATAATACCTCTCTTCACAACACCTACACATCAAGAATACCAGTAACACATCATGTATCACTAACACAATGAAGCTACTTACACTACACATGTCACTGAGAATATATCATGTACAGTATAAAGCTAAAAATGGAGTTGCTGCTGAAATAATTATAGCACAAATCACGCTGGCAGTCAGATATTTAATTTAAGCTACAATCTTGAATATCAAACAAATATAGAGGACTTGCATACATGTATTGATGGACTATAAGTTTTTGTGCTTGCGTGATGCATTATTTTGTGCACACGGTCAACACATTCCAGGCTGGTTGCTGAAATCTTCGCGTGTGACAGTTAGAGAACGTCTTGTCAATGCGCTCATACTACACAAACAAAGCAAGGGCCTGTAAGCCGTCAAAGTCATTATTATTATTCTGATGGCAGTAGAGTTGCAAGCTTGTTCCGTTCTTCATGCTCTCCTAATTCTAACAAATTGCAGTGCGCAAAGTTTGAAGGGTCGTCCTAAACCGGGCCTTCGGCCCTTGGTAAGCCTAAGGATCATCGGGAGGGGCGTCCTAAACCGGGCCTTCGGCCCTTGGTAAGCCTATGGATCGTCGGGAGGGACATCCTAAACAGGGCCTTCGGCCCTTGGTAAGCCTATGGATCGTCGGGAGGGACGTCCTAAACAGGGCCTTCGACCCTAGCTATGGATCTTCAGGAGGGGCGATCTAAACAGGGCCTTCGACCCTCACAAGGATCGTCAAGAATGTCGTAACAAGCTAAAAACTTAAATTCTATGTAAAAAGAAAAAAACAATGCCTGCAAAGAGATCCGAACCCCCGAACGTCTGCATTACAAGCTACCACACCAAACGACTGAGCCACCGGAAACTGCTGACTGGACAATGCTACAAACAAGCCTTTATAGTAATTCTGTACATGTGCGCACGTAGATAAGAATGCTGTAAAAATAGCAGAGGAATTATTTTTACAGTACCATAAAAATAGTCACTACGAACTTTATAATGTACTAACTGAATACCATCAGAGTTCATACCTAAAGAGAATTTAAATACTTTCAAACGGCAGACAATAAGCACACTTGATAGCATATGTCACACAATACAAAGTGTTTTAAGACTTTTAAATTAGCTTTCGGCTTAGTTTTTTATCATTTCGTGATTTGCCTACATTGGCGACCATTACGGGTGCTGCGTTCTTTTACGAAGACAAAACTGTCCACAGTAGACTTGATAGCATATGTCACACAATACAAAGTAAAGGATTTGCATGTGATTGTGTTTTGGAAACACAATGGGAATGTTGTAATTTGATGTGTATTCATAAAAGATAGTCTAGCTGCTAGCCCTCTAGTAATTAATGGGCGGGTCCATGGCTCAAGTGAGGGTGCTGTTTAGACATGATAATGATACTGTTTGTCACTTCTCCATCTACAGTGACTGAGCATGCCGCTTAACCTATAAAATAAAGCCAAACCTGCATTGTGTTGCCATCGACACAAGTATGCCGTTAAGTAAGCTTGACCAGCTAATGCCTGAGTATAAGCTGTATGCTAACAATAGGTTCACTCGTTACTCATGTATGACGGTTCAAACATGTTAGTGTGTAGGTAACATTGATTCTTACCATGTGATGATGGAGGAGATGGTGTTAGTGGTAGAGATGGTGATGATGGTGTAGCTAAAGAAACAGAGACTATCATACATGTACAGTACATGTGTAGCTACAGTAGATAGTGTTGAATGATTATGCCTCGGTATGGGCGGAGCCACGAGGCATACAGTAGTCTGTTTAAGTGTGTGTCCAGGCTGGATCTCAGAAACGGCTAAGAGCTAGGCACTGATAGTTGCAATGCAAGTACACCTGTATAACAAAGCCTTTAAGACTTTAAATTAGCTTTCGGCTTAGTTTTTGATTCATTTCGTGATTTGCCTACTTTGGCGACCATTACGGGCGCTGCGTTCTTTTACGAAGACAAAACTGTTCACAGTAGACTTCCTAGACACTTGATGGTTCGATATGTACTACAGGACAACTGGCAAGCCCAGTGAAATTGAAGAAACGGAGACCATTAGAAGCTGCTGACAAGAGGCTCACCAGGTGATGTGGGAGGGGCACCATACATGCAAGTATACATGCAAGTTCAGTACATGTGTCAGTACACTTCCCCAATAAATACTTGACCTTCCGCTACTGTAGCTACATTCTACACTCGTCAGTGTCCTGAGTTAACGATTCTTGAATTTCAACAATAGCGCACGTTTTAACTGTACAACAATGCTCTGTCAACAATGAAACATCCAGCATTTACTGTCGTAATGAACAAGTATAGTACTAACATGTACACTGACCATCAGTAAGTCCTTCAAGATAGTTTATCACGTCTTGACTTCCATACAGTCTTGCCTTATCAAGTGGAGTATTGCCATACTACAATAGAATAGTGTGAATCATACGATACACAAACAATTAAAGTAGGTGATGCACTGATACCAGCATCGGTATCGGTATCAATGCTGATACTCAGTGTATCAGTACTGTATCGGTACTGTTACACTCACTGATACACAATTTTAGTTATGTGCATTTACAACCATGTAGCTATAGAGTGGATTGCTATAATTATACGTCTTCAGGTTCAAAGAATTTCTTCTGTCTGTGCTGCTAATGAAGCAAAGGCTGTGTGCTATGAGCTGAAAAGTAGAGATGATGTCATTTTCGATTAATCTGAAATTAAACTATTTTTATTTAGTATCGGTATTTATAATCAACTATACTTAGATGGAAAGTATCAGTATCGATAGTATCGGTAAACTTATATCAGTTCATCAGTAAATAGAATCATGCATGTACATGTACCACACGTGTACATCAGATGGTGACGCTCATTGCTACACAATTGAGTACACACACTAGCTCTGCACTGCCATCAAGAAACGAGACTGATTCAGATCAGGCAATTTTATTTCATAGTTTATAAAAGTGTTTAGCAGAGACACTTACAGATACTCAGAGGGCATACAAGCTATAGGACTACCACTGTATTCCATTAGCTACTATAATCCACCAAAACATGTGTGAGAGTAACAGAACAGAACTGGTTAGGCCACACTCAAATGAACGGTATAAACAATGACACGTACAGTCGTACACATGAATCAATATTGAGATCCTCTATAGTAGCTGCTATTACATCATCAAGACAACTATTAGTGACAGACACAGTGCATGTTATTAGTGAGTTTTAGATTCACGTTTACGGTGCACACCAAACGGTAAAATTTGACTAGTTCTGATGTCACGAGTTAGGGGTGTGGTTTAATGAGTAACGGCTGCTGTTGAAGATCTTGACTTCAACAACTGCTGTACTTTAGCTGAGCTAATATTCATGCAGCGCTCGGCGATTACTAAAGGACTTATAAATTTTGGCTCAAAGAACAAGGTATATAAGCGAAACCTTAGTTGCCTTTGTCAAGCCACAGCACGCTCCTGGACGCCTCGTAAAGTGTCAATGTTTTTCATTCGTCTCTAGATTTTACTGCAAGCTACATGTACACTGCAGACTACTTTTTTAAACAACAACACGCAGAGGACTTAGAAATACGCAGATTACCTAACACAAAGCATATTCAACACAGTTTTATAACTATAAAAGCATAGCTTGACACTTCTTGAAATGGATTTATGGATGTATGCACCAGAAGTATGCACCAGACCTATGACATCAAAATGTCGGGCAACATCTGGGTCCACTTTGCAAGCCTCACACAGCGCACATAACACGGCACAAACTAGCTCTTTGCAAAGCTCATAGTGTGGACACTTACCTTGAACGGTGGGATACAAGAGTTCTCATGGAACACATACCCAGGACGCAGTTGCTGCAACAGCTTTGTCATGTGGTTGCAGTAGCACTTACTGCTCAAAGCTGCTACTCAACACTATTATAATTATGCTCACTATAGTACTAGCACTGAGTAGCAACAGCAGCAGCAATACATGTGTAGCTGCAGGCAGTACATAAACTAACCTTCAGCAGGCTGTAGTGGTATAGCGGCAGGATCAGGCGGCGTGAGTACAACATGCTCGCTCGGTCTCATTATTGTGCACTTGCTCAGGCTTGCTGTGGCTCAGTACCATAATGTTCTTATCAGTGGTGAATCTATTAGGAAAGCATGCCCGTTGCACTCGACACAAGGCTCTCCCGACTTTGTAGGTGTCTTTTAAAGAATGAGAATTGCATAATTACAAGCATTTTGAAAATATTTTGAACGGTGAGACTGCAAACAGCCGTGTTTTTTTATGACACACACACATACTCACACGCCGACAGACACACCCAAACGCCTAACCCCCGATGCCTATAAAGAACTAAAGCTAAAAACAGCCACCATAAGTAATAGACAGTGAAATGAGTCTCCAATAGGTCTCCAAGCATAAAAAAACATTGAAAATCACCCGAAAACGATGAGATTTACAGGAGGCGTGGTCAATAAGGTGATGTCACAATCATTCAATGTTCACCGTAAACGTGAGTCTAAAACATTCTATTAGCCTTACATTACTTCTGTACACTAGCTAGATTCTATCAGGAAGAACCTCATACATGACCCCGCCCACTGTACCACATCCTCGAAAGACAGGACTTAGAACCATGAGGCTACTACAGCACATGACAGTGACTCATATTGTGAGAATTGTTGTCTAACTGTGCTGTGAATGTCTTTGTGATACATAAACACAAGTTTATGTACTCATGAATCTCACAAATGGACTCTCCTCACTCACACTCTACACACACATACTGTGTACATACAGTACATAACATATCTACTACTGTAGAGCACAAATCACATGAACAACAATCACAAAATAAACACCACTATCAATGAAAATTTAGAGGAAAGATAGTGTGACAAAAGGTTTTCATGAAGCAGGCAAAATCTGAAGGACTTAATTTATATTAGTAGTATCACTAGACACATATTATGTTCTCACTTTATCGGATACGTCAATGGATGCTCCCGCAGCAACAAGCAGCCGAGCTACTGCCACACAACCAGAGTATGCACAGCGATGAAGTGGTGTCTCATTATCCTATAGAATAAACAACAAGTGAAGAACACATGATTATTGAGTGTGAGCTTGTTAGTGGTGTCAAGCACAACACATGGTAACTGGTCTTGTTGGTAATAACATTATACTACAAATACACACAATAAAACATTCAGTAACTAGTGTATTACAGTATCATACGGTGACTGATATTGTGTGTACCAGTACAGTATGACACATTACAATAGTTTACTGACTACAGATCACAGGAAATACTATTATCATTTGTCGACGTGTGCTGCAATAGTCTGCTAGTGGACCAGTTAAGGAGCAAGCCAGAGCAAGAGAACAATCATTATGATGAGATCACTGTAGCACTGTATATTGTTCATACAGATCGATGAGCACATCATTGCCAGAAATCCAATACATTTTGCGGTCACGTACAATTTCACACAATGATGTTAATTAACAGTCTTCTACACATTCAAGAAGTCATAAGGAGTTGGCTAACAATACAGTATTGGATCGCTGAAGCAGCAGAGCCGTGATAAAGCTGGATCTGCTGGATAGCTCGTTGCCCCTCCCAATGACATGCATTCATTAAATGTATTCATCGTCTATTAATTATATTCATCAACTGTTATGTTGTAAAATCTGAGATTTCTAATTTTTTTCCTTTTCAATTTGAACAGGCTAAAATTTTGATAAATCTGCTAACATTAATTTTAATCCTTCGTAAACAGTTTCAAAAGTTGACAACTGTCAAAATGTGCAAGAATCTTTGCTCATTGCTGTCAAATGATTAAGACCTCGACGTGCACGGAGCATGTGACAGTAAAATCAACTCTGTGTCCGCTTATTTCTGGGAATGTGCACTACAAGCAATATGAATTAATTGACACTACACATTGTCACACTGACCACACCCAGTGTGTGTGTGTGCATGTGTGTATTACCATACCTTATCACGTGAGTCAACCACTATCCCAGGCTGTGACAGTAAAAGGTCAACAACCTGGGAGTGTCCATTCCGTGAACTAACATGAAGAGGAGTGTACTATATAATAGTAGAGAATAATGACAACAATAACACAGTGAATGGTAATAAATGAGTACATAATAAATATTGTGTTATAAAGTAAGTCTCCCACTGATCAAACAGTGTCCTCCATGATGCACATGTATCTATCGATGCCTACATCATTCCATTTACTGCTCCTATACATGTTCTCACTCACAATGTCTCACATTATACAAAAGAGAGGAATGGAAAGCTCACGACACCACACTATCAAGTAGTGTTCGACTGACATTTAGTCAACAGCCAAAATGAAACAGCAAAGCACACGTATAAATAGGTTATATACAGTACATGTACAAGCATGGCACACACTCCATTTAGCCTGACACTGAGACAAAGTCAACTATATATAATATATTATAATTATAGTTTGACCATTGATGCACTTCTTTGTCAGGTGTAACAACAATGTACATAGCAATGGTATCATGTATCTAGTAGAAATATCTCACATGTACAGTACATGTAGTCAATGATGGACACACTAACAGACATACAGAACCAAATGCTCAACCACTGACTGTGTGTGGTAGTAGATACTGATGTGTGAATCTGTTACTAGTACACATTATGTCATGTGACCACTAACAATACTCACATTGCTCAAAAGAGGATGATGGTAATTCACATGAGCTCCTCTATCAAGGAGCTCCTTTGCTTTGCTGACATCACCAATACTACAAGCCCGAAAGAGTTCCTTATTCTGTGAGTAGAACAAAACATAATGTAATCAGTATCAGACAATGATTGCTACAGTCTCCATCCTGAATGAACTACTGATCCCATACTGAGTGATATCACGGACCACCTCACGACAGTGCTAGCTGGCTCACAGACTGACACGTACAGCAAAATGTTTGATCACTAACCAATTTTTCCTGATGCTGGCTGACAGAATGCTGGCTGACAGAACTCATGGTAACAGAACACAGAAGAAGAAGTTGGGACTGAAGAGAGCGAGCTGAGCTAACTCGGCTTAAGCCAGGAAAACCCGAACTATTCTTTCTTGCTGCCCTTTGCACAATATAATCTACAGTGTCCTGGCTATTACTTGCCCGTTTTACAAGGAAAATGGGTGTACCCACACTCCAATAGCACTTGCCGTATTTGGAACAAAATTATTTCGTACTCGGCAATCACGAGAGACCCACATAGGGGTGGGTGGGTGGGTTGTAGGGAGGGCGGGAGGTCGGGAGGTCGTCAGGTGGCATTTTTTTGGCGCTCTGGCAAAAGGAGATGTATCTTCTTCCATCGCTCTTGCTGGTAGGGGATTTTTGCCGAAATCGTGTTTTCTCATTAAATATTCGCCCCTCTGTAACTTACAGACAGAGACCTTTTTGCAAAATCCCAAACGTACGTTTCTTCCTTGTGTACCAAAGTTTATGTCTGACATTTTGTGTGGGTGTGGCATGCCTAGGAAAGCTACGTGCTTTTTCGTCATTGGGTGGAGCTTGCTACGCCCACAAGACGAATGGCGACTTTCTTGGGTGTTCAGTGTGACTGAGCAGGCCTTCAACTATCAGTAGAAACCAAAATATTTGTAATCCTGATGTTAGAGCAATCCACCCTTAAGGCGGGGGAGTAACAGTAGTAAAACAACGGATACGTCCGTACATGCATGTATACTCAACTGATCACGTGATGAATGCACTGGCTCTGTATGAAGTGTACTGCTATAACAGTACATTCTAGCATAATCTGTAATATCGTCCAAGCACAATTAAATATTATTGCACTACAATAGTGAAGCATCAATATTAGCTGTGAGCTGGTGAGTACATGTAACAATCATCATTGGTGCTCTGATACATGACAATAAGTTTCAAGGTATCAAAATATTATCAAATTATTACGACATTGTACACTCAAATAAATTATTAATACAAGATGTATAATAGAAGTAGACACAGTGATTGATAATGAACAGTAACAAGTGACAGTAGTCCGCTACACCTTATTGTAAGTCGTCATGTTAATTCGTCGTGTTTTCATGACAGTTGGTAGTTCGTACTTTACTACACGAACAGTTTTGACGTGAGGAGAAGAGCTGGCTCTGACTACTCTGCTGCGATTATAGTTAGGCATTGAGCGAGCTTTGCGGCTATGATCAGATGATACTTGGAGTACAGCATGTGGAGCATAATTATGATGGTTTCATCTCTTGTGTTGTGCCTCTCTGACTTCGACTGGTTTCTCTGATCTGAGCACGAGATATGTTCTTGGAGAGTTCCTCCCAAACTTGACGCTTCTCTTGTGCTGGTTGACCCACTCTCTCCTCTCCTGGTTCAGATCTCATGGCTTCCTCATCCTGCACTAGTCCTAGCTTGATCTTTGCCATCTCCACTCTCCCCTCTGATCCCTTTCGCTGCATTCTTATCTTCTGAGGGGCGCGCTCAGCGACTGCACCGGCTGCTCTGTTACTGTCTGAGGAAGGACCAGCAGCAGATGAGGACTGGCCTCTACTCTCCGTGGGGTAGGATGGAGTGAACACTGGCTTGTGGTTAGGGTGTATCTCCACTACTTGTTTCTGTCTTCTTGTAGCAGGTTCGTTGGTGCTGCGAGCTGTTTTCGACAGGTCCATTGGATACGGTTGTTTGACAGTACGAGCAGGCCGTCCATAAGATAACCCAGGGCTGGTCACCTCCTTCATCTTCTCTCTTTGTCTGCTCAAGGTACGGCTAGGAGAGGACTCTGTGTCTGAGTTGTAGCCTCCACTGGCCAGTGTCATTTGGGAGTCCCTCGGAGATACCAACTTGCTGTCCGTACAAGACACCTTTTGAATTGTTGTTCACTGTGAGGTCGTCTGGTCTCTTACGAGGAAGACTGAGTAGATGCTGTTCTGCTTCTGCATGGTCTATCGTCCACATCCACCTTGCTGCTTCCAGCTGGTCTCATGGCGCCACTACTCCTGTACGGGTACTCAGTCAGCTGACCACCACTCTTACGAGGCATCTTTGATTCTGGTTCATCTTCTCCCAGTATGTTTAGACCCTTTGTTATCTGTGGAGGCTGCTGTTTGCTGCTGGCCGAAGAAGACGAGGATGAAATAAATTCGTGATGAGTGTGTGAACGTTGCCGTCTTTCG
>OZ024783.1:15245556-15330556 GCA_964017065.1 Haliclona indistincta | reverse complement strand
ATTGACATTGAAAGAGAAAGGAAAAATGGTGAATTAGCAAGAGAATTAGAGAGGCTGGACATCATCAATCACACAGTTCTTTTTATTAACCATTGACCTTAGGTGATGGTATCATAAAACAGCTATAACCAAAACGAATATTGATACGTTTCAACCAATATTGAAACGTTGTGTATGTACAGATAATTGGAGACTCACCAATGAGGGTAGTATGTGTGAAACAATTGTGCTTTGCTTACACATTACGGGTTTACTGTTGCACCAACACCTGGACAAGATATACTCATATCAGCTATCCATACTAGGATCTACTGGTTCTATCCCTATTATAGTATAAACACATAAATAATTATACATAAAAATAATTATTATTTGCTTTACACTTTCAGTTGATACAAAGATCAATAATACAATAATACTGTACATTTGCAGCTGAACACAATTCCACACAATCCGCTGTGACATTGTTTTCAGTCTACTTTGAGCAGTGAATTATTACAGTTACAGGAATAGTAAGTCATTATCATTATCAGCTAACGATGAACTTTGTGTGCTCAGCATGCAGCACTCACCTTGTGTGATAGGGATATTACATGATCACTCAGACAGAAGACACTGGGACCTTCACCCCTGCCGAGTCGGAGACGGCGTTGACATCATGCTTTCCATACTAAGAGAAGCGACGAGAAGTAGTAACTTAGCGCTTACTTCAGCGCTTACTTCGTCCTGATAGTACAAGAAGTGTAAAATATAAATCGCACCTTCAGGCAACAACTAACCTCATGGTGAACACTCAGCAGCCTGAAGTTTTTTCTGTGTCTATAAACGTGTCTAGATGTGGGCATGGGGTAGCTCCGCGTGTACACAATTTTAATCACAACGCGCATGCGCAATCAGCGTGCTCTGCACATGCTAAGGAAGCCATTGAGTGACTATACAGTGCCGTTTCCTGCTACATCATCATGCGTATGTCAAAGATGCGTACAGCACTATCAATGAAAACGCTAGAAATCTTAACTACCAGTGTTCAAGCAATGAGTCATTTTCGTTGTTGTCACGTGCTGTAAATTGTGAAGACCGTTAATTTTTCTTGATCTTTTAACTTGAAACTGCTTCCCAAGATTCTCAGGATTGAGTTCAGTATTATCTCCTCTAGTCGACTTCCTTCCTTTATGAACAGGCACGACATTAGACAGTATCAGTCTAGATATTGAGTTCTGTGACAACTGTAAAGACAGCTATTTTCAATGAAACACTTAGAGGCCGTGAATTTTGCTATCCTACGCACACAAATAGTTTGTAAAGACTCATACATGTGCTGGACAATAGACGCTAAAGACCCAACAGTCCCAACAGTCGGAATCCAAACCGGCTCAACAGTCGGAATCGTGGGCGCATTGCTACGATCGATGGGACTCGGACAGAGTCTAACCGGACTGGTGGTCACAATATTATGACCGGAACGGTCGCTCTCGATCCCAGAATCCCTCTTGCAATCGAACCCAGCAAGGCTCCTCCGAAAACGAAGCCACTCGGCCGCAGGCTTGCCAGCGTCGCTGGTTGATGCTTACCTACGAAGAGGACTCCGACGATGACCGCAAGGTACTCCTCGACTTTGTCAAGGGGTCTCAGCTGTGCGCCATCGAAGGCCGGGGACTTCCAGTGGTCCGAGCTTGAGCGTGTGGTGCAGGAGTTGACCGAGAAGGTGGCCTCCATGTGCGAAAAGCACATGGACGAGAAAACCACTACTCGGCCGACTAACCCTAACCAGGGTTGGCGCGGTGGAGGAAAAGGAAAAGACAGCAGCAGACCTCGACTCAGACCGACTCGGGTTCTCCGAGCGAATCCGGCTGAGGCTCCCGCTGGCCCCAAAGGGCTTCCGAAAACTCTGGCGGACATATCATGGATGTGGCAACTTCTCCAGAGTTCGTCACCGTCAGGCGACTAGGAGGCGCTTTGATGGGGCTGAAGCCCAGCGCTTGCAACGGTTGTTTTGAAACCAACCACAAGCTTTGCGTTAGGGAGATCCTGGAAGCAACCGCCGATGCAACATCTCGGTTGAGCACTGCCGAGTTGACAGCCTTTTTCAGGGGCGAGTACGCTGAGCAGGATATTGATGCGCCTGCCTGGCTCAAGATTGTCTGAGGGGCACCAACCCTTCTCCGGAGTGGGACTCAGCGCCATCTCTCGAAAGGAGGTCAGGTCTCAACTGCAGCGGTTGCCTTCTCCATCCGCTCCGGGCCACTCGACCACATCCTTAAGGTGATCGACACAAAGCGTCTTGCCATCTTTGAGACGGTTGTCGGGGCGAGCGTCGAGTGCCGTCTGCCTGATGGAAAAGGAGTACCACGACTGATACTTTTGTGCAAAAAGGGAGACGAGAAGGTTCCGAGGAATTGGAAGCCCATCTCCCTGCAGAATGCATTGTGCAAGGTCACTGTGTACGCTGCGGTCTGGGAAAAGAGACTGGCCGTCTGGGCGACGGAGGCGGGTGCCGATCTCTCCCTCTCAAAAGGGTTTGTGCCGGGCGAGGGTTGCCTTGAGCACTCCTTCTTGGTCAGGTCCTTGTTAGAAGACACACGGAGGTGACGAAAGTATCTCCACCTCATATGGTTTGAAATGAGGAAGGCCTTCGGGTCGGTCCCGCACGGACTCTTGTGGTTCTAGATGCAGAGTTTAGGTGTGCCTGAGGGGCATCTAAGCGGATTTCAAGTTCGACGTGCAACTGAAGCCGACTGAGCGAAGGAAGAGATTCCGCAGGGACTGGGTGTCAAGCAGGGTTGTGTCGCCTGAGCCCTCTCCTGTTCAACTTGGCTCTAGAGGGTCTCCTCCGTGGGATCGAGTCGGCCTCTGCAAAGGGCCGGTACTCTTTCTCCGAGGACCTTCAGATCAAGTCCTTGGCTTAAGCCGACGATCTGCCCATTGCCTCTTCCTCGGAGGAAGACATCAATAAAATGTTGGTCATGATAAAAAAGTTCACCAGCTGGCCATGGGCCCACCTCAGTGCGATTCGGTTGTTACTAAAAGCCGGGACGGGACCGGACTTAGCCGGGACGTCCCGTCCCCTTCCGCATACTAAAACACGAGACAAGGCTTTCATAATCACGTAATAACTACACTGTATCACGTGATAACTATGGACGAATACGCACAACTAAACCCTAAACCCTAAAAACCTTCTCCTAACTGCGCAAAGTCGGGAGGGTCGTTTTAAACAGGGTCTTCGGCCCTAGCTTAGGATCGTTGGGAGGACAGTTCTAAACCGGCCTCTGGCCCTCACTAAAGAATATGGAGAGTGTCACGACTAGCAAAAAGAATTTTAAGTTATCATCAGGTAAAAACATTTAAAAGAACACTTGCACAAAGTGCAAATCGAGCCAAGAACATCTGCATTACTAGTCGCCGTACTAAACCGCTGAGCTACCAGATAGTTATTACGAAAGCCTCGTCCCGGCTCAGTCCCGTCCCGTCCCGTCCCCGCTTTTAGTAAGTACTACCTGCGATTCAACGTGGCCACATGCGCGTCACTGTCCACGTCGTACCGCGGTGGGAAGAGACTGGTCCTCCAGACCGGGTATAAACTTGGCGGACAGGTAATTCCTGTCATGAAGTTGGAGGATTGCTACAAGAATCTGGGTGTTCTGATTGGACCAGTCCCCAATGCTTGTCTGGACAGACTCGCGGCCGACTTCAGGGAGGACACGGAGAAGCTCTTCCAGTCTCCTCTGGCTGACTGGATGACGCTGGATTCTTGAAGCATTTCGGGACTTCGTCGTTCCCAAACTGTACTATGCGGTCGGGTCCACTCTGGTGCATAGGACGTGGGCTAGAAGACTAGACCGTATCGTCAGACACACTGTGAAGCCGTTCACCCGGCCGGCTTGCCGAGTCGTACTTGTGACGCGGTCTTCTACGTTCCCTGTCACCAGGAAGTCAAGGGCTTGGTTTGCGCTGCGTGGAAGATGATTTAGGTAAAGCCATGATCACGCAGGCAGTCAAAATGGTAACCTCCCCGAACCTCTGATCCGGGGATTCACTCTGCTCACCCGGTTCAGTATTCACCAGTCACCAGGTTCCAGTGGTTCAGCGATTTAGTACGGCGGCTTGTAATGTAGGTTTCCTAGGTTCGATTCTCACCGTTTGCTTACTTTTTTAACCAGAAAATGTTCGAGTTTTTTTGCTAGTGACACTCTTGAAGATCCTTATTGAGGGGCGGAGGCCCCATTTAAAATGACCCTTCCGACGATCCTTAGCCATGGCCGAAGGCCCTTCCGACGTTGCGCAGTTAAGAGGTTTTCTTTTAGGGTTTAGGGTTTAGTTGCCGTCCATAGACTAATTATCACGTGATTGCTGTTGCAACGGGTAGAAACTGGGTCAAAAGAGTGATTCCCTTGATCCCGGGGTAGCGCGACTGAGTCTCGACTCGATTATCCTGAAGCGACTGAAGGACCTGAGGACAGGTGGAAGTCTCTGACCTTGTAGTACCCAACTTTCAGCCGAGCTTCCGAGTCCAACTATTGGTGGTTACGGGACTGTTGCTACCTGAGTCTGATGTTCAGGGAGTACCGGTTCGGATTAAAGGGTCGTCTTAACCTGTTGCCCGTAGCTACACACAAGTTGAAGTTTGGGGAGACGTGGCTTGCTCCTAGAATATGCCCGCCATCAGAGCTCGCTACAATGTGGTAGTGGAGCGGCGACTGGTCAAAGCCATTCCGAACTCTCTGAGAACAAACTTCCTCGATCAGGCAGTGCCGGATTGTTCTGGCATCCAACGGCCCGACGGTCAGTGTGTAAAACCTGAGCGCGGCCAGCTTGAACCGTAAATAAAGGGACGTGTATAATAATTGAGTAAAGGTTTTTGTTTTTTTAGTTCATGGTAGTCTGGATATTAGTGTTGCAATTTCAACCACCAATATTATGTTGGTTAAGACAACACAATATTATGTTGGTCCATGACATCAGTCACGACTGAATTGCCTTATATCTCCCATTTGTCTAGTTTGCTTACCACCCTTTTGGCTCTCTAAAATGTGCACCGTACAAATCAGGCTCCATATTTCAATACTGCAGTTGAAAAGCGTAGCAGGTGTAACTCACGAGCACCGTAGGCACTAGCGGTCCGCTATTGTCTGTGCTCGTGAGTAGTGGCATAGATGATAATTTCCTAAACGCGACCATATTGAAACTGTGGCGCCAAATTTCCTAGGATAATTTGGCGCAGTAGCAAAATTTGCTAGCGGCCAGGTTCCCTGTGACATCGGTCAGCAGGTTCCGGTGGCTCAGCGGTTTATTACAGTACGGTGGCTTGTAATGCAATCGTTCAAGGTTCAATTCTCGCTGTATGCACGTGTTTTTATATTATTTTTTAAGCTGAAACTTAAGTTTTTAGCTAATTGTTCGACGATCTTTATTTAGTGAGGGCCGGAGGCCCGCTTAACCTCCGGCCGACGATCCTTAGGCTTAGGCTTAGTAAGGGCCGACTAAGCCTAAATCCTGGTTTAGGACGACCCTCCCGACTTTGCGTAGTTAGGACGTTTTTTTACGGTTTAGGATTTAGTAGCCAGGACCTATAGCCCAAGAGTAGGTGATGAGTTTATCACATTGCTAGAGAGAATAGGTGCATCCCAAAAAATTTGCGCGGCCCGGTACGTCTAGCAGCCTTCTTCTGGAACAACTGGTTGAAACCCTAAAATCATGCTTAGTCTTCACAACCGTCCGAGAGACTGGCTCCTCATGCCTGATCTCTCAGAGCCGGCCGTCCACCGGCCATAGCAAACACTCTTGTCTGACGGGGTGGTGTTGTTACAAAGTGTTGGTCACGAGGCCGGTTCCGCAAGGGACACCCTTTGTTGCTTGGCTTCGGTGGTTTTTCCAAATCGTCGAAGGATGAAGGCACACGTGAGGAGGAGGACGAGTTCCCACACCCTTTCTTACGCACACAAATTTTTTGCAAGTGCTAGTTTGGTAGAGCTAGCGTACTGCATGTTGTAGAAAATCGCAAGACATATAAGCTGGCAATTAAATGGACGCTAAAAACTCAGAATTTTAGAGGAGTTAGTGGTGGAAGTAAATCTTTGTTTTCTGCCACACCAACAGACTGAGCAAGTATAATATAGTGTATAATGTAGATGAAACATTAAAGTTGCTAATAATTATTAATGATGTGTCAAATAGTAGGGCACATTAGTAAAGTCAATAGCATGCAGAAGATAATAAGAGGTGGGACATTAATTGTCGATTATTTTTGTGATATAAGGCTAGGTTTTGTGATAAAGTCTCTGAATTAGTGATAAGAAAAAATCTGAGAAACAGCATATTCTTCGGTGCCTCTACAGAAAGCTTGCTGTGAGAGGACATATTTCACATGAACACACGTAAGATCATGATCATCCGGCAAACCATGAAATGCTTAACAGCAACAATAGTAGAGTATAGAGAAGAGGAGCAGTGGAAAGGAGAGGAGAGCTTCAATCGAATTGCAGTCTCTTTGCTTGACATTATGTCACCCTTCACAGTCATCAGTCAAGAGTCGTTCCTTGATACCATCCAACACACAATAACACAAACTACTGCACTAGTGTCATCTGGTATTAATGTGAAGCATCAATATTAGCTGAGTGTGAGCTGGTGAGTACATGTAACAATCAGCATTGGTGCTCTGATACATGACAATAAGTTTCAAAGTATCAAAATAAATTATTATCAAAATAATTATTACGACATAGTACATTCAAATAAATTATTAATACAAGATGTATTATAATAGAAGTAGACACAGTGATTGATAATGAACTGTAACAAGTGACAGTAGTCCGCTACACCTTATTGTAAGTCGTCATGTTAATTCGTCGTGTTTTCATGACAGTAGGAGAAGATCTGGCTTTGACAATTCTGCTGTGATTCAAAGAGTGAGCTTTCAGTTAGGCAAAGGCAAAGAGCAATCAGATGATACTTGGAGTACAGCATGTGGAGCATAATGATGGAGCCTCTCTGAGGCCCTCTTGGTGGTGCCCCTCTTGATAATGATAACGATGGTGCCCCTCTTGATGGTGCCTCTCTTGTCTTGTGCCTCTCTGAGTTGAACTGGTTTCTCTGATCTGAGCACGAGGTATGTTCTTGGAGAGTTCCTCCCATACTTGACGCTTCTCTTGTTCTGGTTGACCCACTCTCTCCTCTTGATGAGGCTTGGTCTGACAGATGATCCTAATATAACACATAAAATAATATTATTATCCCAATAATTAAAGCATTATTACATGTACGTACCTCCATTGGATGGTTTCTTTCTCAAAATGAAATCAAGTTGTCAAGGTTTACCGTCTCTACTTAGATCCATCTGTAGACTGTTGTGGTAGGTTTGGTGACTCGTGTCCTGAGACAGTCAGAAAGACAGACAGACAGACAGACAGACAGAAAGACAGACAGACAGACAGACAGAAAGACAGACAGACAGACAGACAGACAGACAGACAGACAGACAGACAGACAGACAGACAGACAGACAGACAGACAGACAGACAGACAGACAGAGAGAGAGTGAGAGAGAGAAAGAGGGAGAGAGTGATTATCGTAAGTACCAGATGCATCACACACTCACCATTGAGGACCTCTTCTTTGTCGTCTTCCGATATATTTACGGGAGTTGAAAATCTGTTTGTGAATCCTAAGAAGAGAATAAGATATTATACTCACTACAAGATGACTTGACTACGTACTGCTATTTTGAGAGTCATTCTCATGACGTCCATTGCATTCTCAGAGACTGCAGCTAGAGTGAACTCAGGTAGTACAATAGACTTCTGTAAAGAAGATCAGATGTACATGTAAACTGACATTTTGTTGTCAACAACTCACATTAGGTCGTGTGTGGTTGAGTACTGTAATGGAAATTTCACTGGATTGCTGGACTATTCTTATCTTGTCTATAATTATTATGCCTCGGTGGGCGGAGCCACGAGGCATACAGTAGTTCGTTTGTTTGTCAGTCAGTCAGTCATTCCGTCCGTTACTTCAGTTTTGCGGCGCACGCTGAACGTCGAGCCCTGAAACTAGCAATGCAAGTAGAACTCGATATTATCTCGCTTTTCAACATTTGAAATTTGTACACGAAGCTTCGTTCTCGAGTTATGGCGTGATTTGCTTACTTTGTTTGCTGTTGCTGGCGATCTGGACTTCTCCAATGGCAAAGCTGTCCACAGTTGACTGCCTAGAAGCTGATAGGTTCAAATTTTACTACAGGATAGCAGCGCAGGTCCAGAGAAATCGTGTAAGCAAGCTATGGAAGTTATCTCGCTCGCGGTATGACTGCTGCGCTAAACACTGTAGACACGCCCAGTTGAATTGTGGTTAGCACTGATTGGCTTCTGATTGTATAACTAAAGCAACTGCTGTACAGAAATCCTGTATGCATGCATCTGCAGTTCCTGTGTTTATGGAATGGTGGACAGTTGTGGTTGTGGATATAGTGTCATTTCACCGAGGCATCTGCACCTTAGGTGCTTCATTATGTCTGTAAGAGAAGGTCATACGTGACTGTCAAATGAAAGTATGGATAAACTCACATTGAGTGATTTCATTGAGTGAGCGAGTGAGTGAGTGAGTGAGTGAGTGAGTGAGGGTGTCAGGGTCCTGAGGGACGGAGAAGTAGGAAAGGAAGAATGAGGGAGGGAGAGCTTCAAACAAGGCTAGGTACATTATTGTTTACATGTACTGTGGTTGCAGCTGTTTTTACAACACATGTGAATTTTTCTTATATTACATGCATGTCCTACACATGTCCATAGTGTGTATGAGTGCTATTGAGGGTTTACCAGGAGCTAAAAGGTAGTGGTGGCTATGTTGAGGAGAAAACAGGTCAGGTCAGTTGATCATACTGGAATGGTAGAGAGGAGAGATAGTGATAGACAGTGACAATAATGAAGTATTAGTGCATGGTGTAGTATAGTGCACACACATTAAAGTATCTGATCTGTACTAACAATAGATAGTATACTAACTTACAGTGTGTTGATAGAATAACACAGAGGACAGCAATAATAGCTATAACAATAGCCAACACTACGTATTTGCTGCAAAGAATATTTGTTATCTGCTGCCAGCAACTAGTAGAGACAGGATCCAACACTGTATGATGTGAGATATCTATAACAAAAAAAAACACACACGGCAATACACAATAACCTGATAAATTACAGTATTCACTAAACATTCTCTGATTGTATTCAACCTGTTTGATCTCAATCGACTGACCTGCGTTATCTCGATAGTGTCTATCATGTGTGTTTTCAATACCACTGCCAACTGTGACTTGATTGGGGACTGGTTCCCGTACTGGAATGAGAGCAGTAACAAGGGCTTGTTAAACAAACAGATTCTTTGACATACGATATCCTGGTGTGTGTCCTGCTTCAATATCACCGGCAACTCTTCCTTCTCCCATGGCTCTCAAAGCTGTGATCAGGTTAGTCCAAGATGCGTCAGGAGAGCTATTTAACCAAAAATTAAACATTTCTGTTTTGAGTCTGTCGACTCCATAAGCATGGTAGGTCAAGTGAATGTTATTCAGCTGGCTTGTGGTGAGATCCAGCTGTATACCAAGTGCGTACCAGTCACTAACTCTCTTGCATGCTGTGACAATATGCTTCACTGTGAGAGGAGTGCCTAGTGAGAAAACAAGTACATTATAACAGGAGCACTCTCCTCATCATTGTGGTGTAACTCACTGAGTGTTCTAGAGTGGTCACTAGTAGCTGTTGGTAGCTGTGTATCAGTAGCTGAGTGACTATCTTTCAGCTCAGTAATCTCCTGTACACACACAAACCATGTATGCTACAATACTAAACAACACTACACACTTACAGTGAACCAGTACTTGTGTTTGTTCTCTAAACCAACTGGTCCTCCTCGACAATCTCGTATAGAACAGATCACGTGTTGTGGCTTGGTCTTTGAGCGGCAGCGTGCAAGATGAGGGCGTCTACCTGACTGCACAGCGTGGGGACAGTAGAACCCAAAGTCCCAGTGCACATCTCGAGTGTGAGGATAGAGTGAACCAACTTCACGGAACATTGTCCACAGCTGGCGGCGACACTCCAGGATTAAGCGTGGGTTGATGACGGCATCAGTAAGAATACGAACCTCCATGTGACTAACCAGACTACGAATCTCAACATGAACCAATCCTTCTTCTCTGTCGTCGTGAAAGTAAAAGCGAATTCGATTCCTAAAACGATTGGCCTCATCCAAACTCCAATTCTCATCTTGAGAGAATCTGACGACTGAGGCTTGGAACTGGCCAAGAGGGACAAAGCCAGTAGCTGGTATGAGGAGGAGAGGAGGTCGGGGTAGAGGAGGCATGGCAGGAAGTACACTTCTTCTTCACTAGCCGATCGAGCATTCTTGTAGAGGATATAACACGACTCTAGTAGCTCCACAATCTCATCAGTCGGGATTCCCGCCTCGTCAGTAGAGGATTCACTGCATGCCTTGTTCATCAGACGATGAGAAACCTCTCCTGTGAGTCGCATGAGTTTAGCTGTCTCTGGTTCCCCTCCCACTGCTCCAAATGCAGATACAAACAGCTCTGCTGGCGGCTTCATAATCAGGTTAACATTCACAATAACACGCTTGCCAAGCTTCGTCAACCGACCATAGTAAAGGATAGTGCCATACTTGTCGTGCAGGTACTGGAGGACACCTTCCTCTCCGAGGAGGTCTTCTCTGGAGATGCCACAATGCTCAGCCATTACTGCACACTCTTCTAGAGAGCACCATCCTGGAGATGGATCGAATCTCATGCGCAGTATCAGGTGGAGCAATAATGCACCTGTCGGAACCTGCTGTGGAGTAAACCGCTTGTGGACTATTCTTGTTATCAGTTCACGAAGACCCTCAATATCGCTGGAGTCTGCACTCACGTTGTTGAGTGGATGAATGTATCTCTTCTCCTCTCCTGGCTTGTTGACTGAGCACAGAACATCTCTCCTCATGAAATAGTCGTCTTGGAAGGATTGCCGAATGGAGCGGTCTAGAGTGAGAACAGCTGCCTCACTGGTCTGGTCGAGGTGAGTGCCAATGAGAATGGCTGCCGGCTTGTGGTCAGGACTAGTCTGGAGTGAGGAGATGCTGCACAGAGCACGCTGGATGATCTCTCTGATAGTGTACTCTGACTCATACTGTATTGAACTGGACCCATCAGCTCTGTAAACTACTGTGTAGGGGGAGTCTAGATCGTGAGTGACATTGAAGAAGACCATGTTTAGTGCCATGCCGTGCAATAGGAGAGGTAGGATCTCGTGAAACTCTGGTTGGCCACCAATATCAATAAAGTGAAGAAAAGAGAGGATATCTGTATTCTTGAGGAACTCCTGGATGGTCTCCCAGTCCTCATCTTTGACTAATGTAGTGAGTGCAGTGGCCACTAGCTCATCTCGTGTGTGATGAGTAAGATTGTCCCAATCCTGTACGAGGGTGGCAGGACCAGGTGAGTTGCTGGCAGCAGTGGATGTTCTGGTAGTGGACATAACTCTCCTGTTTATTCTCCTTCTACTTCTACTGCTGGAGGGTGCTGCAGGGGGGCTTAGAATACGGCTACACAAAGCACGGCACTGTTCCTCCAGTCCCTGGCTCCTCCACCCTCCCTCAGACAAGAGCACTGATGATCGGTCAATGTCACGATACAACTGGACAGTAATTGGAGCGTCTATACCGGTACTGGGAACAACCTCGTCTGGCGATATGCGAACGATCTCGTGAGTGAGACGACGTCGTGCTGTGGTTTTACCGACACGAGATGGTCCGATCATGAAACCCTTGAGTGATCGTACTGGTACACTACCCTGCTGCTGAATGTGTTGCTGTATAATACCTCTCTTCACAACACCTACACATCAAGAATACCAGTAATACATCATGTATCACTAATACAATGAAGCTATTTACACTATACATGTCACTGAGAATAATCACATAGCATGTACGAAGCTAAAAATGGAGTTGCTGTTGCACAAATCATGCTGGCAGTTAGATATTTAAATTAAGCTACAACGAGGACTTGAATACATGTATTGATGGACTATCAGTTTTGTGCTTGCGTGATGTATTATTTCGTGCACACGGTCAACACATTCCAGGCTGGTTGCTGAATTCTTTGCACATGACAGCAAGGGAGTGCATTGTTAATGTGCTCATACTACACAAATAAAGCAAGGCCTGCAAGCCGTCAATGTCATTATTATTATTCTGATGGCCGCAGTAGAGTTGAGAGCTCATTCTGTTCTTCATGCTCTCCTAATGCTAACAAATCTTGATGGTTCAATCACATTAGTTGGTAGGAAACATATGTGTAACATTGCTTCTTACCATGTGATGGTGGAGGAGATGGTGTTAGTGGTAGAGATGGTGTAGCTAAAGAAACAGAGACTATCATACATGTACAGTACATGTGTAGCTACAGTAGATAGTGTTGAATGATTATGCCTCGGTATGGGTGGAGCCACGAGGCATACAGTAGTCTGTTTAAGTGTGTGTCCAGGCTGGATCTCAGAAACGGCTAAGAGCTAGGCATTGATAGTTGTAATGCAAGTATAACGAAGCATTTTAAGACTTTTAAATAATTATGTTATAGATATCTAATTAAGACTAACTAGTTATCAATTCATTTCATGATTTGCCTACATTTGGCAGCCATTATACGGGAGACAATACTGATCACAGTAGACTTCCTAGAAACTTAATGGTTCGATATGTACTACAGGACAACTGGCAAGCCCTGTAAAATTGAAGAAATGGAGCGCCAGAGTTTCAGCAGCGTGCTAACCATCAGGACTTTGCAGGCACATAATGCCTATTGCTGATTATTAAACCACAGCCAGGGGCGTAACTAGGGTCTGAAGAAAGAGGAGGCGCACGTGTAAGCGCGCGCGATTTTTGAAGCATCTAATTAATATCTATTGAAAATTATGTTATTTCCGCTAATCGATCACTCTCAGTGTACGTGTGGGCGTGTTATGTATACAGATTGCACTAAATGGAACTCTTACCATGTAGAGCGAGCTTTTTTGCTTCTCATGCTTCTGCTATGAGGGGGACTCTACTGAGACCGTGCGCTTGTTTAAAAAGGCTTGTTTACTTAGCACCTGTCTAAAATCGAGGAGGCAAGTGCCTCCCCTGCCTCTATGGTAGTTAGGCCCCTGACAGCTACATCTGTATGCACTTGCTTGGTTTCTGGTTGCTACTATCTAAACTGTTCTTGTTACTGCCAAGGTACAAAAAGCAATATTGTTTGTAGCGTTAGTGTGGTAGGGGCACCGTACATGCAAGTATACATGCAAGTTCAGTATACCGTATAGCCGGTTATTTTCGACGGGATTTTATTTTCGATCATAGACTGCAGTTCGAAAATTAAATCCACGAAAATTTGAACCATACCAAAAATTTTGAAGACCGAAAACTTCCTCGTGCAAACACAGATCTAGGCTAGTCTGGCTAGAGCCCACTTCCAACGCTTCTTACCAGTAGCTTGGTGTCGCAATAGCAGTAAAACTGAACGCCAAGCGCCTCTGCTAGAGAAATGTCTGCCATGCGCACTGCTGCACGCGAGAGACTACTCACATGATGAGCAAAAGGCGTACACCGCGGTACAGCAACTTATCTTCGACTCTGTGGTTCCATCTAACAATCATAAAACGTGGCTGGGCGTGGTTTTAATGACTATACAGTTCTCCAACATTTCGACGCCATTGAGTTCGAGATGAAGGGCAATAAATTTTAGCCAGGATTTTATTTTCGAACGGCGAGTGAGTATCGAAAATTAGATCCAATCTACTAACGAAATATTTGACCGTCGAAAATAACCGGCTATATGGTATATGTGTCAGTACACTTCCCCAATAAATACTTGACATTCCGTTACTGTAGCTACATTCTACACTCGTCAGTGTCCTGAGTTAACAATTCTTGAATTTCAACAATAGCGCATGTTTTAACTGTACAACAATGCTCTGTCAACAATGAAACATCCAGCATTTACTGTCGCAATGAACAAGTATAGTACTAACATGTACACTGACCATCAGTAAGTCCTTCAAGATAGTTTATCATGTCTTGTTCTCTTTCCTCTCTTGCTCTATCAAGTGGAGTCCAGCCCCTCTATAGTGTAACAATAGAATAGTGTGAACCATGTGATACACAAACAATTAAAGTAGTGATGCACTGATACCAGCATCGGTATCGGTATCAATGCTGATACTCAGTGTATCAGTACTGTATCGGTACTGTTACACTCACTGATACACATGTACACAATTTTAGTTATGTGCATTTATATACAACCATGTAGCTATAGAGTGGATTGCTATAATTATGTATTCATGCATGTTCAAAGAATTTCTTCTGTCTGTGCTGCTAATGAAGCAAAGGCTGTGTGCTGTGGGGTGATGATGTCGTTTTCGATTAAATCTGAAATTCAAGTATTTTTATTAGCACCGGTATTTATAATCGACTATACTTAGGTGGAAAGTATCAGTATCGATAGTATCGGTAAACTCATATCAGTTCATCAGTAAATTAAAGAATCATGCATGTACATCTACCACACGTGTACATCAGATGGTGACGCTCATTGCTACACAATTGAGTACACACACTAGCTCTGCACTGCTATCAAGAAACGAGACTGATTCAGATCAGGTAATTTTATTTCACAGTTTATAAGTGTTTAGCAGAGACACTTACAGATACTCAGAGGGCATACAAGCTATAGGACTACCACTGTATTCCATTAGCTACTATAATCCACCAAAACATGCGTGAGAGTAACAGAACAGCATTGGTTAGGACACACTCAAATGAACGGTATAAACAATGACACGTACACATGAATCAATATTGAGATCCTCTATAGTAGCTGCTACTACATCATCAAGACAACTATTAGTGACAGACACAGTGCATGTTATTAGTGAGTTTTAGATTCACGTTTACAGTTCACACCAAAAATAATGGTAAACTTGACCAGTTCTGACGTCACGAGTTAGGGGTGTGGTTTAACAAGTACCAGCTAGCTACTGTTGAAGATCTCGACTTGAACAACTGCTGTACTTTAACTGAGCTAATATTCAGCACTCGGCATTTAATAAAGGACTTAGAAATTTGCCTGGCTCAAAGAACAAGGTATAAGCGAAACCTTAGTTGCTTTGTCAAAACTAAGCCACAGCACACTCCTGGACGCCTTGCAAAGTGTCAATGTTTTTCGTTCGTCTCTAGATTTCACTGGAAGCTACACTGTGTTTCAAAACACGCAGAGGACATAACACAAAGCATACAATGTATTCAACACAGTTTTACAACTACAAAAGCATAGCTTGACGCTTCTTGAAATAGCAACAAGAAGTATGAACCAGACCTACGACATCAAAATGTCGGGCAACAGTGGGTCCACTTTGCAAGCTTACATACCCGGGATGCATTTGCTACAACAGCTTTGTCATGTGGTTGCAGTAGCAGCAATTACTGCTCAAAGCTGCTACTCAACACTATTATAACTAGACGATTGTTAAAGCAATGTGGGGCGAGCCTGAGCGAGTGTATATTTGAAATAAAATTATGCTGCCAGCCCTTCTTGGCTATGTAATGTATCAGCTAATCATTAGTATAATTTTTAATTAAACGAATTAGCCCACGAGGAGTATGCAGTCATGCTATAGTATAGATCTAGTTTCTAGTGTCTTTATGATTATCATGGTGAATAATAATTTTACGTATTATGATTTATCATAACGCACTATTCACAAGATTAAGGTACTACAGCTTGTTATTTATTGTACACTCCTGTGAATGAAAATTTCTTTGATTGTATATCCATTCGTATTCGTTCACGTTCTTCTTCTTCAATTCTGACTCTGTGTTTGATGTCCATCTCAATTTCTCTATTTCTCCTTTCAGCGCGTTCTCTCTCTTTTTCATCATTTCTCCTTTTTCGTTCCTCTTGTTCAAAATAATAAACATCCTTTTTCAATCTCCTGATTTCTTCTTCATTTTGTTTTAATGTCTCCTTCATCCTTCTATCTCTGTCTTGATAGAAATTAAGATTGCTCCTGAGATCACTACATTCCCTGTCTTGCTTTTCTAAGGTAGTTTTCAACCGTTTAATATATTGATTTGTCTCAACTAAATTTTGGTTGACTTCGAGCAGCCTCTTCTTTGCATTCATTCCATGATCTCTTTCCTTTCTAGCCATGTTTTTAAGTTTTTCTTCCTTTTGTTCCAAGTCCTTTTTTAGTCTTTCAACTTCAGATGGCCAGTCTCTGGCATCTTCAAAGATTTCTTCATCCTCTTCTTTCTTGGATTTTATTGAATCTATTTCCTTTTGTTGTTGCTCCAGCTTCTTTCTAAGTCAGCAACAAAGTCAGCAGCACCAGTAGGAAAGAGAGTAGGAAAAGCGCAAGACATGTAGCCCTCAGTAGTGAACTCATTAATGGGTGAACCACTTGATGACGGCCAAGAGAGAATTGCTGGTTCATGCTGTTGTTGCTGTACAGACTGTCTGATAGTTTGTTGTTCAGTACGACCAGTAGTAGGCATTGGAATGAAAGTACTGGCAAGAGGGGTATCTTGTGGTGCTATGTCTTGCTGTGCTGATGGCTCCAATTCATCTGACTGTACTGACATTGTAACAAGCCCAGAAAGATGTCCATCAATAGGAAGAAGAGCTAACACATCGTGATCAATAGTCACATTACGATAGTAGGTGTTATTTATAGTCAACCACTCTAGAGCATGTAGTACAACTGATCTTCTTACACGAAAATCGCGGTGATGTCCCACTGCACCTTCCTTACGAATGACAACAACATCAAGATCAGCAGGTGTACGAGGCAGCTTGTCTGCAAGAGAGGCAACGTCTTGAGGTAGGTTGATGATATGCCCACTGTAGCCATATTGACCATGAGGTAGCCGATAAAGTGTCATAATTGGTAGAACTGCCGAAATAAGCATTTCTTCTACTGGAGTTAAACCCTGCAATAACAGTGAGAAGGAATCATAATTAATTTAAAAAATGTAACTACAGTAATTACCTGTAGTTGTGGAGGTACTTCTCCAGGGTTCATGTTGTTGGCATCAGAGTACAACTTTGGTGTAGAATCATCACGGCGACATCTGGTGCATTCATCAGAAGATACAGTCAATCCAGGAAAACTTTCTAGGCATGTCAGGCATAAAGGCTCCTCTATTTCGATTAAAGACTGATGAAATTTTAGCACTTTTGCTCTGATGGCAGGCTGGTCAAGAAGAGAAACTTGTGAACGATCTTCTTGTCTTTCCCGACTCTCTCGCAAGCGTTGCAGTCTACTGTTTCTCAGCGACAAATCCTCAGCAGCACGGCGTTCATGTTCTTGATCTCTCATCAGCTGTAGCCTGTCTTCTCTCTGTTCATCACTCTCAGCAGCACGTCGTGTACGTTGTTGATCTCTCATCAGCTGTAGCCTGTCTTCTCTCTGTTCATCACTCTCAGCAGCACGTCGTTCATGTTCTTGATCTCTCATCAGCTGTAGCCTGTCTTCTCTCTGTTCATCACTCTCAGCAGCACGTCGTGTACGTTGTTGATCTCTCATCAGCTGTAGCCTGTCTTCTCTTTGCTCACTTGTCTCATCAGCACATCGCTCTTGCTGTTGGCGTCGCAGCTGTTGTAGAGCTTCTTCTCTTTGCTGAGCAGTACGCTCTGCACGCCGCGCCTTATCACGAACTCTACGCTTGCTCAATCGCAGCTCCTTTTCCTCAGCGGTTTCAGCAGCTCGGCGAGCTCTTTCGCGTATTCTCCTTTTCAATAATTGCTCCTCCTTCTTGGAGGCCGGATCCATAATGACTGTTGTACAGATTATACAAGTAGTCAGTCAGAATAATAGTAACTTTGAACACACGTGGTAAATTTAAAGTGTTCGATAAAATAGAACGTGATGGCATTTACGGAATGACGTACGTATATATACATAGATACATAGATCGCGGGGGAGCCTTTTCAACCAGTGTGGGGCTCGCTCAGGCTCTCCCCAATTATGCTCACTATTATGCCACACGGTAGTCGTGGCATATTTAGGGTTGGGCGGAAAACAAGATGGCGGCTACACTTAGGCTAAACGCAATAATTCACGTATATCTTGGCTGTTGACGACATCAGGGGTATTTTAACTACCTAGGGGCTATCCTAAGAGGTAAGCGCTTACAATGAGTCTACTAAGAAAGACTATAAGGCCAGTTGGTATGGGCATGAAAAGATGGCGTCTCGCCTAGAGGCACCAAGTGCGGCACTGCCATATCTTCGCCGTACGGGCGTTTCAAGCTAATCTAACATTCTGAAGCTCTATGCACGATTTGTGCGATTACAAAGAGACGTTCAGAAGCACAAGAAACCAGGTCTAAGGTGGTAAACCAGAGTTCACGTGGTCACCCGTTTGTTCATCTTCTTTCTTCTTCTTCTTCTACTTCTTCTTCAGAGAGCCTATAGCGCCGTGGCTAGTGAGCTATTCAAGACAAAACCTACACAGAAACTACACTAGTCGTTGGGAGCAGTGCACCTGATATCTATTTAAGCCTAAAACACTAGCAGAAGCGAGTATTTTCAAGAAAACAGCGATTTTTGGTCCATAATCAGACTCCATTCCATCATTCTTTTGAACTCCGTTACTAGGTTACGCCTACTCGCGCACGCCCGTGTATGTAATTATTCTAATACAAGCGCACCTTAGTACAAATTGCATGCTTGGACCGCGAGTGCTGTTGCCACTAGCAGTGTTCACAGCAGACAACGAGCAAATCGTCACTGTTACACCGGATTTGTCTGTTCAGGCTTGTAAGAATGCTAGCTTAAGCTTAGCTAATGTTGCATGGTACGTGTTGCATGCAGTGCAGACTGCAGACTGAGAGTCGATTGAGTGCATTGCGGAACTGCCCGGCACTTAGTTCTCTTTATACACTGTATTAGCATAAGTGCCAACTTAGTCATTAATAAAAAAAGAAAAGAAACAAGTAATAAAAACATTTTAACCAAAATGGAAGAGATTTAGGGTTGGTACATTTATCGAAAAAGTATGGAAACAAGATTTGAAATGAAAAGAATTGTAACAATAGCAGTGTAATGCTACCTCCTTAAATTAACTGCTTTCGATAGTTGTGGTTAATTTAATAGGGAGGTAGCATTACACTGCTATTGTTACAATTCTTTTCATTTCAATTCTTGTTTCCATACTTTCGATAAATGTATCAACCCTAAATCTCTTGCATTTTGGTTAAAATGTTTTTATTACTTGTAGTACTAGCACTGAGTAGCAACAACAGCAGCAATACACGTGTAGCTGCAGGCAGTACATAAACTAACTTATAACAGGCTGTAGTGGTATAGCGGCAGGATCAGGCTGTGTGAGTACAACGTGCTCGCTCGGTCTCATTATTGTGCACTTACTCAGTCTCGCCGTGACTACCGTAATGTTCTTATCGGCGGTGAAGCTATTAGGAAAGCATGCCCGTTGCACTCGACACAAGGCTCTCCCGACTTTCTAGGAGTCTTTCGAAGAATGAGATTTGCATAATAAGCATTTTGAAAATATTTTGAACCGTGAGACTGGAAACAGTCGTGTTTTTATGACACACACACACATAGCCACATGCCGACCGACACACCCAAATGCCTAACCCCCGATGCCTACGCTTCCCGGGTAATAAAGAACTAAAGCTGAAAACAGCCACTGTAAGCAACAGACGGTAAAATGGGTCTCCAAGCATAAAAAAAAACATTGGAAATCACCCAAAAACGATGAGATTTATCAGGAAGAACCTCAGCTAGATTCTATCAGGAAGAACCTCATACATGACCTCGCCCCTGTACCACACCCCCTGCAAGACAGGACCTAGGACCATGAGGCAACTACAGGACATGACAGTGACTCATATTGTGAGAATTGTTGTCTAACTGTGCTGTGAATGTCTTTGTGATACATAAACACAAAGTTTATGTACTCATGAATCTCACAAATGGACTCTCCTCACTCACACTCCACACACACATACTGTGTACATACAGTACATAACATATCTACTACTGTAGAGCACAAATCACATGAACAACAATCACAAAAAACTACTATCAATGAAAAATTAGAGGAGATAGCTTGAAATTTTTTTTCAAGAAGAGGACAATATCTGAAGCACTTAATTTACATTAGTAGTATCACTGGACACACATATACTAACCTGATTGGTCGCATCAATAGTTGCTCCTTTAGCAACAAGCAGCCGAGCTACTGCCACATGACCATTCGATGCACAGTCATGAAGTGGTGTCCAACCATTCTATAGAATAAACAACAAGTGAAGAACACATGATTATTGAGTGTGAGCTTGTCAGTGGTGTCAAGCACAACACATGGTAACTGGTCTTGTTGGTAATAACATTATACTACAAATACACACAATAAAACATTCAGTAACTAGTGTATTACAGTATCAGATGGTGACTGATATTGTGTGTACCAGTACAGTATGACACATTACAATAGTTTACTGACTACAGATCACAGGAAATACTATTATCATTTGACGTGTGCTGCAATAGTCTGCTAGTGGACCAGTTAAGGAGCATGCCAGAGCAAGAGAACAATCATTATGATGAGATCACTGTAGCACTGTATATTGTTCATACAGATCGATGAGCACATCATTGCCAGAAATCCAATACATTTTGCGGTCACGTACAATTTTCACACAATGATATTTTTAACAGTCTTCTACACATTCAAGAAGTCATAAGGAGTTGGCTAACAATACAGTATTGGATCGCTGAAGCAGCAGAGTCATGATAAAGCTGGATCTGCAGGATAGCTTGTCGCCCCTCCTAATGACATGTATTCATTAATTATATTCATTGTCTATTAATTATATTCATCAACTGTTATGTTTTTTTGTTTTTTTCTGGAAAAAAGAAATATTTTTTTTGAACAAACCCATTTAAGGGCATAATAATGAGTGATACAAAAACCAACAACCAGGCAAAGGGGGTAATGGGGTACAAGTTCCCAGTATGGAGAGCGCATTGCCACACTGGATGGCCGCTGACAGGCGCTGTCTCAAGTATGTGGTTGCCTTGGGGTTACCAGATTGCCAAGTGATTCTCTTTCCAAGGTTTTTCACGAATGATTCTGTGCGGGGACCAAAAACACCTGTCGATTCGACCGATATCGGAACAAAAATATGAGAGTGTGACAGGAATGAATATTTAGATTCTTTTCGGCCCTCGGCAGTGGCAGCGACTTCCCCTGCAGCATGAGTAGCAGCCCTGAGGTTAGAGATGGCAAAGGTGTCAGAGCAGGTGGCATCCCACACTAGTGGCTTTCCAGCTGACCACGGCATGACTGACACACCATCTGGACGTTTACCATCAGCTCTAGAAAGACCTGGAGGTTCGAGCCGAGAGGGGATTTTAGCAGAAGAAAGAGCTCGCTGGATGATGTCATTCAAGGCTGCATGCCTGGACAATCTGCCTCTGCTATACTTACAGCTCAGACCACGTCTGCCGGTGGAATCAACCTCTACTGTTATGACCTCAACTTTTACTGTTATGTTGTAAAAAATCTGAGATTTATAATTTTTTCCTTTTCAATTTGAACAGATAAAATTTTGATTAAAATTACTGGTTTAGGATACATTCGTAAAAAGGTTATAAAGTTGACAATTGTCAAAATGCTGTCCATGATTTCAGGGCTCGACGTGTACGGAGCATGTGACAGTAAAATCAACTCCGTGTCGGCTTATTTCTGAGAATGTGCACTACAAGCAATATGAATTAGTTAACACTATACATTGTGACACTGACCACACCCAGTGTGTGTGTGTGTGTGTGTGCGTGTGTGTGAGTATTACCATACCTTATCACGTGAGTCAACCACTATCCCAGGCTTTGACAGTAAAAGGTCAACAACCTGGGAGTATCCTATCTCTGAACTAATATGAAGAGGAGTGCGCTGTATAATAGTAGAGAATAATGACAACAATAACACAGTGAGTGGTAATAAATGAGTACATAATAAACATTGTGTTATAAAGTAAGTCTCCCACTGATCAAACAGTGTCCTCATGATGTACATGTATCTATCGATGCCTACATCATTCCATTTACTGCTCCTATACATGTTCTCACTCACAATGTCTCACATTATACAAAAGAGAGGAATGGAAGCTCACGACACCACACTATCAAGTAGTGTTCGACTGACATGTAGTCAACAGTCAAAATGAAACAGCAAAGCACATGTATAAATAGGTTATTATACAGTACATGTACAAGCATGGCACACACTCCATTTAGCCTGACACTGAGACAAAGTCAACTATAGTTTGACCATTGATGCACTTCTTTGTCAGGTGTAACAACAATGTACGTAGGAATGGGATGATGTATCTAGTAGAAATATCTCACATGTACAGTACATGTAGTCAATGATGGACACACTAACAGACATACAGAACCAAATGCTCAACCACTGACTGTGTGTGGTAGTAGATACTGATGTGTGCATCTGTTACAAGTACACATCATGTCATGTGACCACTAACAATACTCACATTGTAAAGATCATCAGGATGATGGTAATTCACATGAGCTCCTCTATCAAGGAGCTCCTTTGCTTTGCTGACATTACCATTAAAACAAGCAGACCAGAGTTCCTTATTCTGTGAGTAGAACACAACATAATGTAATATGCATCAGACAGTGATTGCTACAGTCTCCATCCTGAATGAACTACTGATCCCATACTGAGTGATATGACCACCTCACTATCACACAGTGCTCACACACTGACTGACACAGCACCAGAACTACATGTGTTGCTTTCTCTCTCACGACTAACCAACTGTTTAATTGATCACTAACCAACTCTTCCTGATGCTGACTGATAGAACTCATGCCGGGTAACAGAGAGTACGAGAACAGAAGAAGAAGGGCTGAAGAGCGCGCGCTGACTAGCCACAGTAGCAATTGAAGGGCGTGACTTGATAGTAAAACAACGGATACCTCCGTATATTCATTGGATCACGTGAAGACTTATGCATATCAACTCGCTCAGGCTCAGAATAGTGCACTACACTAAATAGCTGTGTACTAGTGTAATACATTCTAGCATGATCTATAATATCCAAACACACAATGACAATAATTACTGCACTAGTGTCATTTGGTATCAATAGTGAAGCATCAATATTAGCTGTGAGCTGGTGAGTACAACAAGTCATGTTGTGCTGCAGCTCAACACAGATTGCACACATAGACTGGTTGAGTGGTGCCACCGCTGGGTCTCTTCTTGTTTTACATCTAGAGCTGTACTATGGTCAGTTTGTCAGGATGAACTGCAGGATATCAGCCAGCTCCACTGCCCACCCGGTGCACGGTCAAAAGACTGAGGTGCAGTTTGTGCATGATGGGTCCATGAGTTGGTTTCTTATCAACCGATCTGTCAAGAGCTGCAAACCTGATGAACCAGAACTTATAAAGCATGTTCAGGTTGGTCCTACACCATAATGATGGGTTGCTGCAGTGAGAAACATAATGAACTGGTGCACATATGTAGGTTGTTTACAAGTATTGTGGTTGGTTGGTGGTTGCCTGTTCAATTTTAATTGTTAATATACTTTCTGTGTTTGTACCACTCATTGTATTACATTAATGTAATTAATCTTCAGGAGCTCATCAGGAGGTGGTGACACGTGAGCTAGCTGAGCACTGACTTGCTGATGGTGAGAACTGATCAGGAGAACAGTGGGTCAGTTCATAGTACTGGAGCTGGGATAGATAATCTAGCTGGAATGGTAGAGCAGAGTGGTCAGTGTGGTCTGTGACTAAGTTGTTATAGTGTAGTGGCAGCTCACTTGTTGGTAGGTGTGGCTACTATCAGTAGGTCAGATAGTGAGTGCTTGCATGTTGCTACTGACTATAGTAATAGAATCAACATCTCTGCACAACATGTGTTAGTTTGTGACTCACATGTTAGTGTGTGTTACCAGCTCCTCCTAGCTCCAGTATACTGTACACAGTACTGCATTCTGGTACACCAGCTACTCAACCATCAGTTATATCCTGACCCTTGATGACATGTAGGTGCTGCAGACTGCTTTACAGAAAGACAGACAGACAGACAGACAGACAGACAGACAGACAGACAGACAGACAGACAGACAGACAGACAGACAGAGACAGACATACAAGCAGACAGACTGACAGACAGACAGACAGACAGACTGACAGACAGACTGACAGACAGACAGACAGACAGACAGAGTGAGTAATACACACCATACAAGCGTATGTACACTAACACCATGGTGTAATTCACCTTGATATGGAGATGAGTGTTCCTCTGTATGATGGTCAAGATGTGCTCTTGTTGAGGGTGTATAGTGACATAAAGACAATAATTGGTAAAGGAACAACAGAATGAATGAAGGGAATTGATTTGTTGTGATACATGTACCATGCAGATCTGTAGAAATAAAACACATTTCATGAACATAGAAAACATGTTAACAGTATCATTATACTCACATTCTAGATGAGTTTAATAACACACTCAGTCACTATAACAACACCAAATAGCTATATTATAAGGAGACAAATAATTATTATTAAATACTAAGTGATCAATACATAATAGCTTGCCTCTTACCTTTATAGTGAGTCCAGATTTCAGCACCTGATAACAAGACATACAGATAATACACACATACAGTACTAACAAACACAATGTAAAACACAGTGCCTGTTGTATCTGCTTTGTTTTAACTTTCACTGATTAAGGATTTGTGTAATCAGAGTATTGGAAGAAACATGGGTCTTGCACGCCTGGTCAATTGGTCATCAACAAATATAGCTCCACCTCTCTGAGTAGTGTTATTGGTTAAGTTGAGTACAGAATTTTCATAACATTAATACAAGAAAAGAGTTTCTGTACAAGGCCAGTCCACCTCCATCAATACCAGTGTTGTTATGAAAGATTGATGTACCATTCACTACTAAAGCAGTTTGAAGGGCATATAGTCCAGTCATTATTGTTGTTGTCAAACGGTGTTCTTTAGAGTCCTGATATGTATCAGGTCTACAAACACAACAATGAACAGGAACTATAGATCCCTGCACAACTCCACCCTCCCCGCACCTTTGCTAAAATTCTTAAAGATCTTCCACTTGCTGCACATGCGGCAAACAGCCTAAGCCATACTCCGGGTTCGACTACCATGTGAAGATGAACGGATATGTTCCTGTTCCAAAGATAATGTAGTGTAAGAAAGAGTGTGTATCACCGATTGTGTATCTATTGTATATTCATGATCAGCTTTATGGTGAAGAAGAAGAGAGAGATGAGAATGGAGAAGAAGACAGAGAAGTATCAGATGAAGATGAAGAAGAGAGGAGATGAGAGAAGAGAGGAGGAGAGAAGGAGAGAAGGAAGGTAAAGAAGAAAAAGAAAAGCTGAAAGATTATAGTACTCAAGTTTAAAGAGATTCAAGAAAGTATATTATTAATGACAACATTATAACTATTTTGATAATGGACTAGTCATACAACACATCATAACACAACACATCTATCAATATGGTGATGTGGTTCATAACAAAATGATTAATCGTTTTTATGCTGTATCAGCTGACGTTAATAAGCAATAACAGACAAGTAGGTACTTACAAATGGTATATAAAAGAAAATAAAAGAAAAGTGGAAGATTAAGTTACCTTTTCAACCTGATTGCTCAGATGAACTGCACATTAGCTCAGAAAAACTGAAATTGAGAACATAAAAGCATGGCATTGACTACTGACAACTGGCAATCAATGCAAAAAATGAATACTGATTTAAAACCTCATGACATTGACTATAATCCATAAATTAATGTAATGTTATACAGCTATGAATATACACTGCTAGAAGTAGCATTAATTTTACATTGGCTGAAATTCAATTGTTTTAGTTTATGACATCGAAAATAATTATGGACAATCAGATCTGATTGTTAGAATGCAGACACTATAGATAAAATCATGATACAGGTTTAACTAATGTGGTTCATGATAAAGGTATTGTCATAATGGTAGGTTAATTAGATGCAGGGACATAATTTTTATTATAAAAACAGAGCCTGCAGGAAGTGTAGTCTAAAGGCAAGGTATTGATACATGTGATATAACCAGTTCATTTCTCATTAAAGAAGACCATGTGCAATAAATACCAGATATTTTTGCACCCTTTTTATTTGTCAGTCAACTTGAGGAGAGAAGGCTGCTGCAGAATACTATGACTCATTTAGCGAGGAGCAACATTCAGTGATAGAATTTGCATTGTGATGGATGTATGGACACTACCATTTGAAGGTGTATAGATGATTTTCTTGCTACCCTGAAATATCTCCAACACCGCCAGAATGATCTTACCCACCCACTGGCAGACATTGGAAACCTGCATTTCAGACTACTTCAACCAAAAGACATTTTCGTGATTACTAACAGAAAAATTGGAACCTTCACTCCATGAGCTGACTTTATAATTCTCTGAAGCGACTTTGCTGTATTCATTCACTGCTTTATTTATTTAGTGTCAGTATGATTATTTGTGTTACATATGAGAGTGTAAATTTTTACTAGATTTTCAAGCCACATTTTTGTACATTACAGGAATATCCTGACAGTCAGCTCCCACTTTACTCTCTCCAGCTGGTCTCTCTGTACCAGTTCAATAGATCATATCTACTTCTCAATGAACCGTGTGATATATCCATTTGATGAACCACCATATAGCTAGCAGAATGATCATAATAATTATAGTGGTTAACAAGTTAATTATTATACAGGTGTGTACATGGAGTTCATTGGTGCAACTACACCTGCCTATGCTAGATTGTTATTGTAAGGAGGTTGATCCAAGCATACAGTATCCTGTTATTGTAAGGAATTTTATTCAAGCATACAGTATCCTGTTATTGTAAGGAATTTCATTCCAGCCTACAGTATCCTGTTATTGTAAGGAATTTCATTCCAGCATACAGTATCCTGTTGTTGAAAGGAATTTCATTAAAGCATACAGTATACTGTTATTGTAAGGAATTTCATTCAAACATACAGTATCCTGTTATTGTAAGGAATTTCATTCCAGCATACAGTATCAATCATAATTATCAGCATATTATATCTGATAAGGATCTAAAGTTTATGAAGCAGGCTCAAACCACTATAGCCTAATTTGAATTCTGGTAGTGTAATAGTGCACAGTTCATTGGATATTCTACACTGTCACTTCGTTCCTCTCAATTGCTCTTCTCATCGACATAATACAGTTGTATACAGGCTCAACACAGAAACTACTAAAATCCTGACAGTCAGTGATTGACCTCAAAGTGATGACCAAGTATGATGCTCACTAATAAGATCATTGTCTTAAAGCGATAATAATTATGATGATAATATCATCATCCAAATTAATACACTGCAGTTTACAAGTTGGAATGGTAGTTACAGCAATAGTGTGGGGTTAGCTGAAAAAATTTAAAAGCAAGGAAAAATTGGTAGAATGAAGGCAAGAGCAGAACAGAGACTGGATACTAAAGCAGTGACTGGTGACTGGATACTAAAGCAGTGCCTGGTGACTGGATACTAAAGCAGTGCCTGCATGGTGACTGGATACTAAAGCAGTGCCTGGTGACTGGATACTAAAGCAGTGCCTGCATGGTGACTGGATACTAAAGTAGTGCCTGCATATGGTGACTGCATGGATACTAAAGCAGTGCCTGGTGACTGGATACTAAAGCAGTGCCTGGTGACTGGATACTAAATCAGTGCCTGGTGACTGGATACTAAATCAGTGCCTGGTGACTGAATGGACACTAAAGCAGTGCCTGTTGACTGGATACTAAAGTAGTGCCTGATGACTGGATACTAAATCAGTGCCTGGTGACTGCATGGACACTAAAGCAGTGCCTGGTGACTGGATACTGAAGCAGTGCCCGATGACTGGATACTAAAGCAGTGCCTGGTGACTGGATACTAAATCAGTGCCTGGTGACTGAATGGACACTAAAGCAGTGCCTGGTGACTGGATACTAAAGCAGTGCCTGGTGACTGGATACCAAAGCAGTGCCTGCATGGTGACTGGATACTAAATCAGTGACTGGATACTAAATCAGTGACTGTATACTAAATCAGTGCCTGGTGACTGGATACTAAAGCAGTGCCTGGTGACTGGATACTAAAGCTGTGCCTGGTGACTGGATACTAAATCAGTGCCTGGTGACTGGAAACTAAAGCAGTGCCTGCATGGTGACTGGATACTAAAGCAGTGCCTGGTGACTGAATGGACACTAAAGCAGTGCCTGGTGACTGGATACTAAATCAGTGCCTGGTGACTGAATGGACACTAAAGCAGTGCCTGGTGACTGGATACTAAATCAGTGCCTGGTGACTGGATACTAAAGCAGTGCCTGGTGACTGGATACTAAATCAGTGCCTGGTGACTGGATATTAAAGCAGTGCCTGGTGACTGGATACTAAATCAGTGCCTGCATGGTGACTGGATACTAAAGCAGTGCCTGGTGACTGGATACTAAAGCTGTGCCTGGTGACTGGAAACTAAAGCAGTGCCTGGTGACTGGATACTAAAGCAGTGCCTGGTGACTGGATACTAAATCAGTGCCTGGTGACTGGAAACTAAAGCAGTGCCTGGTGACTGGATACTAAAGCAGTGCCTGGTGACTGGATACTAAATCAGTGCCTGGTGACTGGATACTAAAGCAGTGCCTGGTGACTGGATACTAAATCAGTGCCTGGTGACTGAATGGACACTAAAGCAGTGCCTGGTGACTGGATACTGAAGCAGTGCCTGAAGACTGGATACTAAAGCAGTGTCTGGTGACTGGATACTAAATCAGTGCCTGGTGACTGAATGGACACTAAAGCATTGCCTGGTGACTGGATACTAAATCAGTGCCTGGTGACTGAATGGACACTAAAGCAGTGCCTGGTGCCTGGATACTAAATCAGTGCCTGGTGACTGGATACTAAAGCAGTGCCTGGTGACTGGATACTAAAGCTGTGCCTGGTGACTAGAAACTAAAGCAGTGCCTGGTGACTGGATACTAAAGCAGTGCCTGGTGACTGGATACTAAAGCAGTGCCTGGTGACTGGATACTAAATCAGTGCCTGGTGACTGGATACTAAAGCAGTGCCTGGTGACTGGATACTAAATCAGTGCCTGGTGACTGAATGGACACTAAAGCAGTGCCTGGTGACTGGATACTGAAGCAGTGCCTGAAGACTGGATACTAAAGCATTGCCTGGTGACTGGATACTAAATCAGTGCCTGGTGACTGAATGGACACTAAAGCAGTGCCTCGTGACTGGATACTAAAGCAGTGCCTGTTGACTAAATCAGTGTCTGGTGACTGGATACTAAAGCAGTGCCTGGTGCCTGGATACTAAATCAGTGCCTGGTGACTGGATACTAAAGCAGTGCCTGGTGACTGGATACTAAAGCTGTGCCTGGTGACTGGAAACTAAAGCAGTGCCTGGTGACTGGATACTAAAGCAGTGCCTGGTGACTGGATACTAAAGCAGATACTGGATACTAATAATACTAGCTTCTGTTCACAATTCTAACACAAATTAAACATAATTATCGCGCACATCAACACAATCAAGGCTCCGGCAGAACAGCTATAGAACAGATGCTGCCAAAAAAATCAAAAGGTATCATTTCAACCAAGAGCACTTTCTCAACTAATAGATTAAAGTTTAAAAATATATATATTTATTACTGGTTTTAACACCATACTCAGCATTTAGACAACAAGTTCCAGTGACTCAACATACAGGGTATCTAGCATCATTACAGGATATCATTTCACGTTTTTAGGAGCATGACCCAAAATTGAAAATGAACACATACAGAGACACAAGCTCAATCTCAGTAGGATTCAGCGGAGAATTTGTCAATGTCTGCGATGAACTAGGTTATCTTATTGTGCATAAACAAACAATAGAACAAAATAATAGTCATTGCTAAATTTTAAAGATAGATGTTTGGAAATGAAATATATCTGTATAATTTTGGTAAACGCAAGTCAGTTTTTTTATAAATTATGGGTTTATATATATACAACTGTAATTCAAAAGTCCTGTTCTTACTAACCCACTGCTATTGGCTTGCAACTACTAGTGTCTAGCTCTGGCTCACAGTACTGAACACAGTAATACAACAATATCAGCTCAAGCTGAAGAATGACGAGTACTCAACTCTGATGGATCACTTAATTGTGAATGAACAACAGCTGATAAAAACAACTGAGTTTGATTTGAATTTTGACGAAGAGAATTTCAGATACAATGGGCATAATAAATTGAATATGGGTGCTAAAGTAATGTATTCAGATACCTGCCAGAAATTAAGCAACCTGTTGATTTCTATAACATCACTCTCAAATAATTATATACCCATCACAGATGCCTTCATCAACACCGGTTAATCTGATCTGGTGTAGTATTTGTGGGTCTGTGCTCAGGGTTTGATAAAGAGTCAGAAGAAGCAATAGATATTGAACTATCAGAATCACTGATATTTGGAATACTAGGTGAGAGATTGTTAACCCACTCAGGTAGAAGAGTTGGAGGAGATGATGTTGCAAGCAGATGAACAGGTAGACATATATCGGACACTGGGCTATCGTTCGACAAGATGGGGTGTTTGAGAACCAACAGATGTTCATGGTAGTAGCCTCGTTCATGTCGACGTCGTCGGGCCTGGGTAACGAGACTAAAGAAACGACTGTCACGTTGATTTTTGGGAGAGTACTCCACAGACTAATCAGACAAGACAGGAGTTAGTCCCACTGCCTCACGCGGAGTTAAAGACAACGACTCGGACAGCTGTTCTGCAGTCATCCTTCTCGGTATGCAGCCACACCTCCGAGTTGTATTTCTTGTATATGAATCTCGTTAATAACGTGTCAGTACCATCATTATTCTAAACCTCATAGTACCAATCATACTTCTCTGACACATTGTAATGTACTAGCTGCCATAACATGTGAAACAACAGATGAGAAACAAGCTAGAAAGATAGCACGTCGTTCATGATGTGCTGTGTGTAGTGTGACAACACCATTCAGTATACAATGAAGAAGAGAGGACAGTAACTATAGCTACAGAGAGATGACGATCAGGATGATTTAGTAGAGCAACTGAGCTGACACTGAGTTATGATACTACTAGAGAGAGAGGGAAGGAGGGAGGGAGAGAGAGAAGGAGGAAGGGAGCGAGGGAGGGAGAGAGGGAAGGAGAGAGGGAGGGAGAGAGCGAAGGAGGGAGAGAGAGAGAGAGAGAGAGAGAGAGAGAGGGAAGGAAGGAAGGAAGGAGGGAGGGAGGGAGGGAGGGAGGGAGAGAGAGGAGAGAGAGAGAGAGAGAGAGAGGAGAGAGAGAGAGAGAGAGAGAGAGAGAGAGAGAGAGAGAGAGAGAGAGAGAGAGAGAGGAGAGAGAGAGAGAGAGAGAGAGAGAGAGAGAGAGAGAGAGGAAGAGAGGAAGGAAGGAAGGAAGGAAGGAAGGAAGGAAGGAAGGAAGGAAGGAAGGAAGGAAGGAAGGAAGGAAGGAAGGAAGGAAGGGAGGGAGGGAGGGAGGGAGGGAGGGAAAGAGGAGGAAGGCAGTGAGGTATAGGGACAGAGGGAGGGAGAGAGAGGGAGGGAGGGAGAGGGAGGTAGAGAGGGAAGGAGGTAGGGAGAGAGGGAGGGAGGAAGAGAGAGAGGGAAGAAGGAAGGGAGAGAGGGAGGGAGAGAGGGAAGGAGGGAGGGAGAGAGGGAAGGAGGGAGGGAGAGAGGGAGGAAGGAAGAGAGGGAGGGAGGTAGGTAGGGAGGGAGGGAGGGAGGGAGAGAGGAAGGGAGAGAGAGAGGAAGGGAGAGAAGAGAGAGGGAAGGGAGTGAAAAATAGGATCAAATCAGGTAGTCAATACATTTACAATTACTCGTTTATTTAAAGCTTAATTTTCCCCGAAATTCAAAGCTTTACCACAGGCCTACATGTGCATCACTTTCAGCTAAAAGTACAAGTTCTGGACAGCCTGGTAATAATTATGTTTAAGTTATGGAAAAATTTGTGTAGCTCCAGTACAATACCAGGTACCAGTATTACAGATGGGTGTGCTGGTGGGCTGTGATGTTTTTTTCCCCTCCTACTCAGGGAATCGAACCAGTGTCCTCTGGGTTATAAACCCAAACCCAAGACGCTACCAGTTGAACCACCAGGGCACCCACACCCACACACACACACACACTCACACACACACACACACACAAACAAACACACACACACATACACAAACAAACCTAGTAACACACACTTGAGTCAGTGGTCAGAGGTCTCCTGGTCTTGATTGGGGACTGGTTCCTATACCGGAATGAGTGCAGTAACAAGGGCTTGTAAAACATACAGTATGAGATCCTTTAGACAAACACTCTGCTGTAGCTAAATCTATACACAACAATTCGATGACCATACAGTGGAGCCCAGTGGTTTGGAATAGTGTCATAATAATGGATGATACAGCCAATTTGGAATCACATACAGAGTGTTCATATCAAAGTGTGTGTCCTTATTTTAAGGGTTTCCAATAGTGTATACAGTGCTAAACCATCATCACAAACAATATTCATTCATTACCTGGTATCCGTCCTGCTTCAATATCACTGGCAACTCTCTCTTCATCCATTGCCCTCAAAGCTGTGATTAGGTCAGTCCAAGATGCGTTAGGAGAGCTCTTTAACCAAACATCAAACATTTCTGTCTTGAGTCTGTTAACTCCGTGAGCATAGTAGGTCACATGAATGTCATTCAGCTGGCTTGTGGTGAGATCCAGCTGTATACCGAGTGTGTGCCAGTCACTAACTCTCTTGCATGCTGTGACAAGATGCTTCACTGTGAGAGGAGTGCCTAGTGAGAAAACAACGCAATAAAACTGAAAACTGCAGCCAACGCAACTACGCAATTAATGGGCGGGGTCATGGCAAAGGCAAAAAGGGTCTAGCAAAAGTCACAAGAAATTGAGTTTCTTTGGTCTTTCACTGACGGGAGGAGCGTAACCGCAAACACGAATGAGAGTGCTGTTTATAGCCATGATAATGAACACTATAGAGCTTACTGTTTGTTGCTTCTCCCTCTACTGTGACTGAGCATGCCGCTTAACCTAAAATAAAGCCAAACCTGTGTGTTTTCTGTTGCCATTGACACAAGTGTGCCGTCGCCCAGGATTTGGGGCAACTATTCTCATGAGTAATCTGATTTGTCAGTCGAAACTCATTGACTTGCGAGTTTGCTAGACTATAATTATAAAAGACTGGATGTATACAATCGCTGCTCCAGCGATTGTAATCATTGTATACAACCTAACAGCCTGAGTGTAAGCTGTATGCTAACAATATAGGTTCACATGTATGATGGTTCAATCATGTTAGATAACATTGATTCTTACCATGTGATGATGGAGGAGATGGTGTTAGTGGTAGAGATGGTGATGATGGTGTAGCTAAAGAAACAGAGACTATCATACATGTACAGTACATGTGTAGCTACAGTAGATAGTGTTGAATGATTATGCCTCGGTATGGGCGGAGCCACGGGGCATACAGTAGTCTGTTTAAGTGTGTGTGTCCAGGCTGGATCTCAGAAACGGCTAAGAGCTAGGCACTGATAGTTGCAATGCAAGTACACCTGTATAACGAAGCGTTTTAAGACTTTTAAATTAGCTTTCGGCTTAGTTTTTGATTCATTTCGTGATTTGCCTACTTTGGCAACCATTACGGGCGCTGCATTATTTTACGAAGACAAAACTGTCCACAGTAGACTTCCTAGAAACTTGATGGTTCGATATGTACTACAGGACAACTGGCAAGCCCAGTGAAATTAAAGAAACGGAGACCATTAGAAGCTGCTGACAAGAGGCTTACCAGGTGATGTGGGAGGGGCACCATACATGCAAGTTCAGTACATGTGTCAGTACACTTCCCCGATAAATACTTGACCTTCTGTTACTGTAGCTACATTCTACACTCGTCAGTGTCGTGAGTTAATGATTCTTGAATTTCAACAATAGCGCACGTTTTAACTGTACAACAATGCTCTGTCAACAATGAAACATCCAGCATTTACTGTCGTAATGAACAAGTATAGTACTAACATGTACACTGACCATCAGTAAGTCCTTCAAGATAGTTTATCATGTCTTGCTTTCCTTGCTGTCTTGCCCAATCAAGTGGAGTCTTGCCCCACTATAGTGTAACAATAGAATAGTGTGAATCATATGATACACAAACAATTAAAGTAGTGATGCACTGATACCAGCATCGGTATCGGTATCAATGTTGATACTCAGTGTATCAGTACTGTATCGGTACTGTTACACTCACTGATACACAATTTTAGTTATGTGCATTTACAACCATGTAGCTATAGAGTGGATTGCTATAATTATATGTCTTCAGGTTCAAAGAATTTCTTCTGTCTGTGCTGCTAATGAAGCAAAGGCTGTGTGCTGTGAGCTGAAAATTAGAGATTATGTCGTTTTCGATTAAATCTGAAATTCAAGTATTTTTAATAAGTATCGATCGGTATTTCAATTTGTAATCGACTATACTTAGATGGAAAGTATCAGTATCGATAGTATCGTTAAACTCATATCAGTTCATCAGTAAATTAAAGAATCATGCATGTACATGTACCACACGTGTACATCAGATGGTGACGCTCATTGCTACACAATTGAGTACACACACTAGCTCTGCACTGCCATCAAGAAACGAGACTGATTCAGATCAGGCAATTTTATTTCACAGTTTATAAAAGTGTTTAGCAGAGACACTTACAGATATTCAGAGGGCATACAAGCTATAGGACTACCACTGTATTCCATTAGCTACTATAATCCACCAAAACATGTGTGAGAGTAACAGAACAGCACTGGTTAGGACATACTCAAATGAACGGTATAAACAATGACACGTACACATGAATCAATATTGAGATCCTCTATAGTAGCTGCTATTACATCATCAAGACAACTATTAGTTTAATTAAGTTAAGATAATAATTATCTCTGTTTTTGTGTTCTGTTTTTTCTTTTTTGGATCACATTTGTATTAGCTTTGCTATTTTGTGGTTCCTTTGCTTTTGCAAAAAATATTATAGAAAAAAAAAAAAAAAAAAATTAGTGACAGACACAGTGCATGTTATTAGTGAGTTTTAGATTCACGTTTACGGTGCACACCAAACGGTAAAATTTGACTAGTTCTGATGTCACGAGTTAGGGGTGTGGTTTAACGAGTAATGGCTACTGCTGAAGATCTCGACTTGAACAACTGCTGTACTTTAACTGAGCTAATATTCAGCACTCGATGTTTACTAAAGGACTTAGAAATTTGCCTGGCTCAAAGAACAAGGCATAAGCGAAACCTTTGTTGCTTTGTCAACCCACAGCACGCTCCTGGACGCCTCGTAAAGTGTCTTAATGTTTTTCATTCGTCTCTAGATTTCACTGGAAGCTACACCGCTTTTAAAACACGAAGAGGACCTAACACAAAGCATATTCAACACAGTTTTATAACTACAAAAGCATAGCTTGACACTTCTTGAAACAGCAAGAAGTATGGACCAGACCTACGACATCAAAATGTCGGGCAACAGTGGGTCCACTTTGCAAGCTTCAAACAGTGCACTAAAACATGGCACGAAGTTAAAACTAGCTCTTTACAAAGCACATAGTGTGGACACTTGCCTTGAAAAGCGGGATACTAGAGTTCTCATGGAACACATACCCGGGACGCAGTTGCTGCAACAGTTTTGTCATGTGGTTGCAGTAGCAGCAATTACTGCTCAAAGCTGCTACTCAACACTATTATAATTATGCTCACTATAGTACTAGCACTGAGTAGCAACAGCAGCAGCAATACACGTGTAGCTGCAGGCAGTACATAAACTAACTTTCAGCAGGCTGTATAGCGGCAGGATCAGGTGGCGTGAGTACAACGTGCTCGCTCGGTCTCATTATTGTGCCCTTGCTCACGCTCGCTGTGGCTACTGTAATGTTCTTATTGGCGATGAAGCTATTAGGAAAGCATGCCCGTTGCACTCGACACAAGGCTCTCCCGACTTTTTACAGTAGGTGTGTTTCAAAGTATAGGAATTGTAAAACCATGCGTTTTGAAGATATTTTGTGGCGCTTTTTGAACTGTGAGACTGCAAACAGCCGTGTTTTTTTTTGACGACACACACACACATAATCACATACCAACTGATGCACCCAAATCTGATGCCTACACAAGGTAATAAAGAACTAAAGCTGAAAATAGCCACCGTAAGTACATGTAACAGACGGAATGGGTCTCCAAGCATAAAAAACATTGGATATCACCCGAAAATGATGAGGTTTACAAGAGGCGTTGCTTCGATGCTGTTGAAGCAACGAAGAGCATTTCTCTTTGTCTAAAGACTATTGATAGTGAGTATGAATTAAGGCTGAGGTATGCTCATAGCAAAAGCGAATATTCATTTTTGCTGTTTACACAAGCGTTTATCTTCCTCCATTTTCGAAGTTTCCCTTTGAGAAGCATTTTCATTTTGCTAAAGTTTCGCTTAAAAATCTACTCGTTTTTGTCATCATCGTATAAAGAAATCGCGTACTAGCAAAGAAAATTGCATTATCAGTTGAAAGTGTCGCCGTGTAAACACAGCTAGCATAAAACTTTCTATTAGCCTTACATTACATCTGTATAATTATTAGCTATATCGATAGATTCTATCAGGAAGAACATCATACATGACCCCACCCCCTGTACCACACCCCTCTGCATGGAAGACATGACTTAGGACCATGAGACTATTACAGCACATGACAGTGACTCATATTGTGAGAATTGTTGCCTAACTGTGCTGTGAATGTCTTTGTGATGCAATCACACAAGTTTATGTACTCATGAATCTCACAAATGGACTCTCCTCACTCACACTCCACACACACATACTGTGTACATACAGTACATAACATATCTACTACTGTAGAGCACAAATCACATGAACAACAATCACAAAATAAACACCACTATCAATGAAAAATTAACGGAGAGATAGCCTGACAAAATTTTTTCCATGAAGCAGGCAAATCTGAAGCACTTAATTTACATTAGTAGTATCACTAGACACACATGAACTCACCTCATCAGTAGCATCAACGGCTGCACCGGCAGTAACAAGCAGCCGAGCTACTGCTACATGACCATTCAATGCACAGAGATGAAGTGGTGTCCGATCATACTATAGAATAAACAACAAGTGAAGAACACATGATTATTGAGTGTGAGCTTGTTAGTGGTGTCAAGCACAACACATGGTAATAACTGGTCTTGTTGGTAATAACATTATACTACAAATACACACAATAAAACATTCAGTAACTAGTGTATTACAGTATGAGACGATGACTGATATTGTGTGTACCAGTACAGTATGACACATTACAATAGTTTACTGACTACAGATCACAGGAAATACTATTATCATTTGACGTGTGCTGCAATAGTCTGCTAGTGGACCAGTTAAGGAGCAAGCCAGAGCAAGAGAACAATCATTATGATGAGATCACTGTAGCACTGTATATTGTTCATACAGATCGATGAGCACATCATTGCCAGAAATCCAATACATTTTGCGGTCACGTACAATTTTCACACAATGATGTTTTTAACAGTCTTCTACACATTCAAGAAGTCATAAGGAGTTGGCTAACAATACAGTATTGGATCGCTGAAGCAGCAGAGCCGTGATAAAGCTGGATCTGCTGGATAGCTTGTTGCCCCTCCTAATGACATGTATTCATTAATTATATTCATTGTCTATTAATTATATTCATCAACTGTTATGTTGTAAAAAATATGATATTTTTTCTGGATTTAAAAATTTTTTTTGCTTTTCAATTTGAAAAGGCTAAAATTTTGATAAAACTGCTAACAATAATGGTTTAGGATACAATTTAATCCTTCGTAAAAAGTTTATAAAGTTGACAACTGTCAAAATGTGCAAGAATCATTGCTCAATGCTGTTCATTGATTTCAGGGTTCGACGTGTACGGAGCATATGATGGTAAAATCAACTCAGTGTTTGCTTATTTCTGGGAATGTGCACTACAAACAATATGACATTATACATTGTGACATTGACCACACCCCAGTGTGAGTGTGTGTGTGTGTGTGTGTATTACCATACCTCTTCACATGAGCCAACCACTATCCCAGGCTGTGACAGTAAAAGGTCAACAACCTGGGTACGTCCCCTCTCTGAACTAATATGAAGAGGGGTGTACTGTATAATAGTAGAGAATAATGACAACAATAACAAGTGAGTGGTAATAAATGAGTACATAATAAATATTGTGTTATAAAGTAAGTCTCCCACTGATCAAACAGTGTCCTCCATGATGTACATGTATCTATCGATGCCTACATCATTCCATTTACTGCTCCTATACATGTTCTCACTCACAATGTCTCACATTATACAAATGAGAGGAATGGAAAGCTCACGACACCACACTATCAAGTAGTGTTCGACTGACATGTAGTCAACAGTCAAAATGAAACAGCAAAGCACATGTATAAATAGGTTATTATACAGTACATGTACAAGCATGGCACACACTCCATTTAGCCTGACACTGAGACAAAGTCAACTATAGTTTGACCATTGATGCACTTCTTTGTCAGGTGTAACAACAATGTACGTAGGAATGGGATGATGTATCTAGTAGAAATATCTCACATGTATAGTACATGTAGTCAATGATGGACACACTAACAGACATACAGGACCAAATGCTCAACCACTGACTGTGTGTGGTAGTAGATAATGATGTGTGAATCTGTTACTAGTACACATCATGTCATGTGACCACTAACAATACTCACATTGCTGTACCAATCAGGATGATGGTAATTCATATGAGCTCCCCTATCAAGGAGCTCCTTTGCTTTGCTGACATTACCATCACGGCAAGCAGACCAGTGTTCCTTATTCTGTGAGTAGAACACAACATAATGTATCAGACAATGATTGCTACAGTCTCCATCCTGAATGAACTACTGATCCCATACTGAGTGATATGACCACCTCACTATCACACCGTGAGTTCTCACACACTGACTGACACGTACAGCATCAGAACCACACGACTAACCAACATGTTTGATCACTAACCAATTCTTCCTGATACGGGCTGACAGAACTCATGGTAACAGAACACAGAAGAAAAAGTTGGGACTGAATATGCTGAAGAGAGCGCGCTGAGCTAGCAACTCGGCTTAGGGCGGGGGAGTAACTTATAGTAAAACAACGGATACGTCCGTATACTCAACTGATCACGTGATGACTGCACTATCTCTGCTGCATGAAGTGTACTACTGTAATAGTACATTCTAGCGTAATCTGTAATATCGTCCAAGCACAATAATTATTGCACTATAGCTAGTGTCATCTTTAATAGTGAAGCATCAATATTAGCTGTGAGCTGGTGAGTACATGCTACAATCATCATTGGTGCTCTGATACATGACAATAAGTTTCAAGGTATCAAAATATTATTATCAAATTATTACGACATTGTACACTCAAATAAATTATTAATACAAGATGTATAATAGAAGTAGACACAGTGATTGATAATGAACAGTAACAAGTGACAGTAGTCCGCTACACCTTATTGTAAGTCGTCATGTTAATTCGTCGTGTTTTCATGACAGTTGGTAGTTCGTACTTTACTACACGAACAGTTTTGACGTGAGGAGAAGAGCTGGCTCTGACTACTCTGCTGCGATTATAGTTAGGCATTGAGCGAGCTTTGCGGCTATGATCAGATGATACTTGGAGTACAGCATGTGGAGCATATGATGGTGTCATCTCTTGTCTTGTGCCTCTCTGAGTTCGACTGGTTTCTCTGATCTGAGCACGAGATATGTTCTTGGAGAGTTCCTCCCATACTTGACGCTTCTCTTGTGCTGGTTGACCCACTCTCTCCTCTCCTGGTTCAGATCTCATGGCTTCCTCATCCTGCACTAGGCCTAGCTTGATCTTTGCCATCTCCACTCTCCCCTCTGATCCCTTTCGCTGCATTCTTATCTTCTGAGGGGCCCGCTCAGCGACTGCACCGGCTGCTCTGTTACTGTCTGAGGAAGGACCAGCAGCAGATGAGGACTGTCCTCTACTCTCCGTGGAGTAGGATGGAGTGAACACTGGCTTGTGGTTAGGGTGTATCTCCACTACTTGTTTCTGTCTTCTTGTAGCAGGTTCGTTGGTGCAGCGAGCTGTTTTCGACAGGTCCATTGGGTACGGCTGTTTGACAGTACGAGCAGGCCGTCCATAAGATAACCCAGGGCTGGTCACCTCCTTCATCTTCTCTCTTTGTCTGCTCAAGGTACGGCTAGGAGAGGACTCTGTGTCTGAGTTGTAGCCTCCACTGGCCAGTGTCATTTGGGAGTCCCTCGGAGATACCAACCCGACTTGAACAAGCTCTGCTTGCTGTCCGTACAAGACACCTTTTGAATTGTTGTTCACTGTGAGGTCATCTGGTCTCTTACGAGGAAGACTGAGTAGATGCTGTTCTGCTTCTGGTCTATCGTCCACATCCACCTTGCTGCTTCCAGCTGGTCTCATGGCGCCACTACTCCTGTACGGGTACTCAGTTAGCTGACCACCACTCTTACGAGGCATCTTTGATTCTGGTTCATCTTCTCCCAGTATGTTTAGACCCTTTGTTATTTGTGGAGGCTGCTGTTTGCTGCTGGCCGAAGAAGACGAGGATGAAATAAATTCGTGATGAGTGTGTGAACGTTGCCGTCTTTCGTTAGCTTGAGGAAAATCGACGGATGAGATTCCAAAGCGATGACTGATGGCTTGTTTGATGAACTCTCGGTCCATCTGGTGGAGTGGTGTATTGGCCAGTTCTGCTAACGGATCAGGAGAGGCACTTGTTCTACCTCTTGAGGAGCCTACAGCGGATCTTCCAGAGCCCTTTGGAGTGACGCTGGTACGAGAGTGAGGACGATGCTCGCTCATACCGGAACTGGATCGACTGCTGATGGAGTGGTTGCTGGCTCTAGAGGGATGAGGTACATGGTCATCGGAACGGACTAACGGATCGGAAACACGAGGAATTCTTGAAGTGTCTTTCGGAAGCAATTGATCATAGTAGGTCACAGGTGATGCACTGGACTGGTGTGTTAATCTTGGTGCATTGTATGATCGGTCATGATAAGAGCTCTGTGCAGGTGTTGATGTCTGCTTGGATCTCTTGGCTGGCTCTGAGTGAGGGGTACGGTAAGGGCTGTCACCAGTGCTACTGGTGGTCGTGTGGTGCGGTGTGCTGGGTGAGTAACCTCCTTGAGAGGAGGAGGACATGGAGGAGTTCTGAGAGTGAGAGCCGCCCATTATTGGCTGCATCTCGGGAGAGTAGTGAATGCTGGTGGGTAACTGTGTAGCTGCGATGGATTGTCGTCTGCCGCCTAGAGAATCACCCGAACGATGGCGTACTCGAGTCGAATACACGTTAGTTCTGTTTGTGCTTCCGGCTGAGTCAACACGACGCCACATGGGGTGACCATCAAACGGTGAAACAGGCCCTTCATCATCTTCCATGTCCGAGTTATCGTCCACAAACGCAGGAGTAGTCCTTCTCTCTATTTTGTCAGGCAACATACCTTCATGACCTATCAGCTGAGAGTCACTGACAGTCTCTGGTATATCTTCATTGTCCTCTTCTTCATCGACTGAGTCCATCTCACTAGCCGAGGTGTCCATACTGTCGTCTCTACGGTGCCCAAACCTTTGCACTTTTCCTTCTACTTCGTCTTCAGTCTTCAGTGGTATGAGCTCAATCTTTCTCAAGGTAGTCTCCTCTGAAAGATCAACAGGTACAATGTTCTCCACTTGTTTGTACAGCTCTGGGAGCTGATCGTCGTAAAGACACATGGCGTGAGTTATCATGAAGTCCACTAGTACGGGAACCTCGTTCTTGATGACGTCCAATGAGGAGTCTGGCCAGAGGAGGCTAGGAGCGAAGCAGATGGCGAGATTAGTAGTGCTCATTTGGTTGACATCCTTGAAGGACGAGATGTGGTGAAGGAGAGGGAAGAGGTAATGGAGGAACACTTGGTTGCCGTTGGGAAGCTTTAACAGTACTTTGCTGTGGTCAGAAAAGGATAAAATCAACTAAAGTTCACCTGACACACACTGCCTTACTTTTTGATGTGTTGTGCTCGTGTGTTTGGATCAGGAATTTCATTCGAGGCTACAAACTCAGTGTATCGCGCACAAGACAACACTCCACCAGGAACATTGCGCAACAAGTCCTGTGAGTCACAAAATAATAATAATGCAGTATCTTTCAAAATATACAATACCTTGAGCAGTGCTCCCAGCACGTGTATATGAACTTCGCTGGTATCAACAGGTAATCCTGCACACAATGAGTCAGTAACCATGACAACCAGCAGGCCACACACATGCACAAACTCACTGTTATCGATGGCGTCCTTGAGTTCCTTCACTTTCTTGACACTGGTTCCTTGACGGAATATACCGAAAGTGTGAGGACCGGTCCTCGACCCATAGTCTGACCAGCACCTCCTGTAACAAGAGAGAGCGTCAGGCACGTACAGGTTAAAATAGGTTACCCATTACCTGTATGACTTCAGGCAGTTGATGGTTGATAATAATTTCATCGAGTGACACTCCAAATATTCTAAAGAAACCGCACAAAAAGAATTAGTTTACATATGGAATTGAAAAAATAATACTCACTTGGACGACTTCTTCCTCTTTTCATTGTTTCCTCCACTGCGAGTGAACATTCTCTTGATGAGGCTCGGTCTGACAGATGATCCTAATACAACAAATTATTTCAGTAGTATCCATTTACATGTGTGTAATTAGAGTATGATTGTGTACCTCCACTGGACGGTTTTCTTCTCAGAATAAAGTCGAGTTGTTGAGGCTTGCCGTCTCCACTGACTCTCCTTCTCTTAACACCCCTCCCACAAGCAATTCCACTTTACCAACACGTCCGATCATCACTACACGTTCCGGTCGACGTGTCCACTGGCCCGTTCGTTATCGGACTTAACAGCATCGTTCACTTATTCACTGGTGGGGGAGTACTGTAGCGGACCTCACTTCATTATTATTATTTAACCCTCATCATTATAACCACGTGTGCAAGTTATGTAATCTGGCACTCAATGAGCACGTTCTCTGATCTGTGAACTACGTTTGGGATACTAAGCAATATAGCCCGAGCGTGTGTAGCAACTACCTACAAGACATATAAAAAAATTATGATTTTACTTTTGCAGTTGGAAAAGTTTTGGTGGAGTGATGTGTATGTATTTTAAATGTACAGTGAAACCTGCATGCTTGCTGAAAAAACCTGCTGAAAAATCTCATTTTATTCTTGTTCACTACAGAGCTAAGAAGGTACCTATCATTATTCGCCGGTTTCTACCTGACCGTAGCTATGAAGACTGGGCAGTAGAGGAACTAATCACAGACTAATACACACATCACACACTACAACTACTATGTTCCAACTTGTGAACATGTACTATTTTTAAAGAAAACAAGTATTATTATCAGTGTTCACAATTTACATGTCCGGATACCTGTGTTTTGTATGTACTGTAGCAGCTACGTGTCCCACAGCTAGTTTAGCAGTTTGTACTTTGGGATTTGTATTGGTACAACTGAAGGACAAGTGCGTACACATGTCATAGCTTTTAGCTCTCTATAGATGTGTTTTGTCCCTGGAAGCATGTAAACACGACAGCATACAGTGGGCAGTCTTGTTGAGTGGGTGTGGTTACAACAGCACAGCATTCTGTTTACTGAGAGGACTAAACAATCTCACAGTCACTCAGCATGCAGGGACTTGCCCTATATAACTACACATAGCTAAAGTACTAGTAAATTCATACACCTTCTCAAGAGGACTCTGAGTATACACATAGTGACACTTGACCTCACAAGTGGGGCAGTCCCTTATACTCTCACTATGCACTGAAACATTCATAAAAGGGAAGTTCTATAATACACATGCACACACTGATACTAGAGAGGGCTTTGTTCTGTATAGTACACTTTGCTCTTTTCCTGCCACAATCAACATTAAATTCATGTTAAATTTAATACCTAGATCTGCATACTGTCTGGTATCCTGGGCAGGGCCGGTGCCAGCTAAAACATAGTGGAGAGGCCCTAATTAATTATTAAATTATTCATTGAATTAATCATGAATTAATTAAAGAAATGCATTATTATTCATTATTGTTTAAAGTCGCCAAATGTGCGTTGTCGTCCTTCGCGCCCAACGACGAACTCCCTGGCCACCTGGACTAAGTCCAGGGAATCCGTTTTCTGTCCAGGGAATCCGCTATGTGTGCGACCTGCGCAGCGCTCGCTAGCGACCAACGAACCATCGAGCTAATCAATTATTAGAATAGGTGTGGTAAGTAGGTGTGGTACTAATAATTGATGAATATTAATCACTTTTCTTGAAAAAGTGGGGCGGCCATGGCCGTCCCGGCCGCCCCTATGGCGCCGGCCCTGAATTCCTGGGATACCAAGAAAGTATTAATTACACTGTGTATGATACAAGTAAAACTGAATTATTTGTATGTAGTCATGATAACAGTGAAGGCAGCTACTTTAGAATGAAAACTGCAAGTATTCAACACTAGCTCCTTGGAGTTTAAAGGAGTAAGATTGCATGAGTTACTGTTAGTGCTTTATGATGTCGATAGTATTATACCTGTATAATAATGATTCTGCATACAAAATAATAGTACATATTAAAAATGATACAGTGTGCATGTGCTCTTGAGATAGTATGTACAGTAGAAAGATGAATCAGTGATGCTGTGCGCTCCATGCATGCACAAGAAGCATAGGAGGTGATGGTGGTCTCCCATTTTAAAGGTGAACATGCATGCAAGTATTGACAATCTTTTTATCAACAATAGAAAGTGATTCATTAGCAAGTTTGAGTGTCTGGTTATCTAAGATTCAGTCACATGGGATGACAGATAAGTCTGAAAATGTTAAATTGTGTTTCTCCTCCTGTATGAGAGACACTCACTCACAATGTATCATGTACTAGTCACAACTCACCATCAGTTACTGGATCTTGTTAGCTAACTCATTCTCTCCCATCCTCAGCAGTGCAGCTCTCAACACACTCCATGAAGGGAGTCCCTTCCGTACAACATTGTCTTGTTGTTGTAGCCATGCTGAGAGCATATCAACCCGGCATTTATTAGGTTTGCTTTGTCGATGGGTCTCGATATCGGTCAGTGTTGGTTGATACAATAGCCCCAGGTTCATACCAAGCTTCATCCAGTCACTGACACTTTCAACAACCTCCAACACATCCACAAGGTCTCCCGGACCTATACAAGAGAACAACACAATAAATTATAGTGATACTCTTGGCATTTTAGCGCAACTCACAGAGTGTTCTAGAGAGGTCACCACTAAAACCAGCAGCAGCTATGCGGCATGTGCTCTGCTCCGACGTGCCTGCTCTCCTCAGATCATCTACACATGACAACACAGATCAGTACAATGAAACTGGCTCAGTGGAAATGCTCAGCGTACAGTGTAAGCTGGTCATTGTGTCTAGCTCACCTGTTGACTGGTGCTGTATCCAATACTGTTGTTGTTGGTTGAGGTGGTGTGGCTGTTTGGTTCTATCACACACAACCGTAGTAGTGCGTGGGTTGTATGTGCAGCAATGACCAGCTGGCTCATTGCGACAGGAACACAGAAACACGTCCTCTTTGATCAGGATGTCTGCTACGAAATGAAGCTTCTCCTCGACCTCAGTGAGAGCTGAAATTATCTTGGAGCGAATGTCGAAACATTTTTCGGGTAAGGTTTCAGCACCACTGTAGTTGATCTCCACCTGGTGATCCCTTTCGATCAGGTAAACATAGCCACCAGCAGTGTAGCAGAGGCACATGATGTCACGATACTGGGGACTAGTGGTGTCTGCTTCGAATGCTGTTGAGTTCAGAAGACAAACAGCTAGAGTAGGGACATAACCCTTTGGAATAGGGACGGCTACTGGGACAGCTTCACGTCGAATCTTCAGCCTCACACTCCATGGATTGGTACAGTTCTGTTCCTTGTCTCTGAGGATGTGTTCAGGTGCATAAGGTAGAGCACACGGGAGGAAGTAGCTGGTTTGACCAGCTTTCACAATACGTGCGACAACTGAAAGGTGCTCTAGCAGATCGAGAAACACGTCAGCAGTAAACGGTGATGAAACCGGGAAAGATGAATCCAAAATATCTCGCGAGAATCTACCGTAATCTCTCAGCTTCCTTTGGGCATCAGCGGGTAGATTAGGCTTGAAAATATCATCGAGCATGTGCTTATCGATAAATGATACTCCAATAAGATGAGAGACCAGTTCAAGAACAGGATTCACATCCACAAACACAAGATGGTCCAACTTCTTGGTTGGGTAATGCATGATCAGATTGAGCTCGTGAAAGAACTTTAGAGCTAGTCGAGTTTCCCGTTCAGACATATTGAGACATTTCCCATCGGCTAGGACTGCACTGAGTGGGAGAATGGATGCACTCTTCTTCTCAGCCTCATCCAGCAAGTGCAGGAGCAGACCAAACCATCGTAACTTGATTTTGGCTTTAATTGTTGTGCCAGGAGTGGTTGTAATCTTCTCCTGTAGTCTCAAGGCTGCCTTCTCACGCTCTTCAGGATCACAGGTGACTGCATTGATGGCCAATATCACGTCCTCTCCCTCGTCAATCCGCTCTGACTCACAATCCTTCAGTCGATCACGAAGGATGCGGTTCTTTTCGGCAATTGTTTCGTCTCGGCATTCTTCAGCTTTGTCCTTGAAAGTGCCGACAATCATGAACTTTGCTTGTCTTGGTTCATCCTCTGTGTTGGATGTGGCCGTGAGTTGAACTGATGACACATTCTTGGCAAGACACTCCACCAGCTGTAGGTTGGTCAGTTGAATAGCTGTGCTGCACATGCTGATTGGCTTCCCGTTGATAAAGAAATCAAATTTGGGTTTCTGGTCCAACCTCTCGTTCAGTTTAATTGTCAGCAGGTAGAGAGAGTTGTTGCGTAGAAACAGACGAGCAGCATCCATGAAATTGGGTTGACCACCGGAGTCTATTGTCAAGACAAGATGAGCCGTCAGTAAGTCAGGAGATGAACCACTAGAGAATATTTCCTCCAGCAGCTTTGAAAACACCATGATGTCTTTCTCAGCTGGTTCAGAACGCTGCTCTGTTGCTGCAGGATGCCGCTGCACCTTCTTGCTGACGAACCACTTCTTGAGTCGTTTCCACCAGTGCTGCTTGTGAGGTGTGGTACATGCTCTAGTGTGTCTACTTCTCATTGTCTTCTCTATTTCGTGTCTCATTGCCTGATTGATCATGTCAAGAAATGCCTGTGTTTCTAGTTTGTGTAATTTGGTTCCACGAGCGTGCATTGCACCATGAGCTATAGCACGGACTGGCTTCTCTACACAGCCAGTACTGTTGCGTACTGTGGGAGCTGGTTCACCAACGGACAGGTTCACTACTGACGTCTTGCCACTCCCTGGTGACCCATTGACCACAAGGTTAGTGATGGTCACAGTGACGCTTTGATCCAACGCCTCATGAGCAGCATCAGGGTTAACAGATTCTGAAAAATCATAATAACATGAAGTTGCTGCAAAAATGAAGATTATTTAACGGTCTGACATTGGACATTAATTTGTCGGGTCCAAGAGCTTCAATGTCCGATCAAACAAGTGTTTCTTCAAACAAAATGATGTCAACAAGTTAATCGATTTTGACCCAAAATGAATTATTTACATCTACTAGTGCAGTTTTGAGTCAGTAGTTTATACACCTGAAAATTCTTTGGAAAATGACCAACTATAGTTACAAATATTCGCACATTCTTGATCAGACAAAATGATCGGCGATTCTTAAACTCTCGTATTTTATTTTTTACTGTTGGATCATACAGTAGAGGACAAAATGAAATTTCCGTTACGTAATTTTGTACAACGATGGTACTACAATCGTCCGAATAGTTTTTAAAATGGTGATTGTCGTACGATCGGATTGCTTTAACTATTGCTTGAAGCTGTCTTGTTATAAAAGAGTACTTCAAATGAGGCGGTTTCAAGCAATCTGATCAAAAGACAATCAATTATGAACGATTGTAGATTATAACGATTTTAGTACGATCGTTGTACAAAAATAATACATCACGAAATTAATATTTATTATTTTTGTCCTCTAGTGTAACTTTTTTTAAATTTACATTGAGCAGTACAATGAGGTAATCCCAATAGCAGAGCTAATCAACTGAGACTTTTTAGTCTCAGTTTTGTGTAAGCCTTTAATTCTCATCTTATAGTGGTTTAGGATTCACGATTTGAATTAGGAGTGCTCAAACTAACGACACCTTTTTTATTCGCAAGTAACAAAGCACTTGGGACACAAAACTTGACAAAGCTACAAAAACTAGCAAAACGCTATGATTACATTTGCTTTTTATAGTACTAATGACTCTGGTTATGAACTGTACAGCCAATTGCAAGTTACCTATCATGTGGTGAAACATAAATCTACAACTTGATGTCAGGCCCACACACGCAGCACAGCAGAGAAGTTGCTCAGAAAAAAGCTTGTAGAACAGTGCAAGTTGCTTGGGCTGAGCATAATTATAGCCTAATATCCGGATGAATCATATAGATTGTACTTCGTTCATTATAAGATAACGTAAAAGTACAGTCCCAAGCAAATGTGTGCTGTGCTACATTCGAGTGAGGGCGCTGTTTAGCCATGAAAATGGACACTAGAGCTTACTGTTTGTCACAATAACGGCATGCCACTTAACTTATAAATAAAAATTATGAGCGTGCCGCTTAAGTTTAACTTATAAATAAGTGTATCTTCTGTTGCCATTGACACAAGTACGTCGTTGCTGGGAAGCTTGATCAGCTGGTTTTCCTCTAGAATGGCAAAGAAATATTGAAAAACAAACTACGTGAAGAGGAACACTTCCCTTCGCCTTTGGTGTCTTGCTGTTTTGTATCTAAACAACCGAGTTAGCAATAAAATACTCTTTACACAGCACTGTAGAAGGACATTTTTCTCCTTCAAACAATGAATATAGTTGCCCAGGATTTGGGGCAACAATATTCTTGAGCAATCTGATTGGTCAGTTGAAACTCATTGACTTGTGAGTTTTGCTAGACTACATAAAAGTCTGCATGAGTGTAAGCTATATGCTAACATTATGTTCGCTATATGATGCTTCAATCATGTTAGTGTGTAGGTAGCATTGCTTCTTACCATGCGATGGTGGAGTAGATGGTGTTAGTGGTAGAGATGGTGATGATGGTGTAGCTAAAGAAACAGAGACTATCATACATGTACAGTACATGTGTAGCTACAGTAGATAGTGTTGAATGATTATGCCTCGGTATGGGCGGAGCCACGAGGCATACAGTAGTCTGTTTAAGTGTGTGTCCAGGCTGGCCGGATCTCAGAAACAGCTAAGAGCTAGGCACTGATAGTAGCAATGCAAATATAACAAAGAATTTTAAGACTTTTAAATTATTATGTTAGATTACCAATTAAGGCTTTTTTCCCATTTCGCGATTGGCCTACATTAAGTGTAGGTTATATCCCGCGTTAGCGGGATATATGACCCGTTATTTCCCGTGGTAAAGGGCTCGCTCAAGTAAAGTCAAGGAAGCGCCGAGGGCGAAGCCTAGCCCTTTCCCACAGGATATAACGGGTCATACGTCCCGCCAACATGTGATATAACATACTTGTACCGCTGTTCTGATCTTGGGCACGTGACGCGGAGGGAAATATGACCCGTTATATCCCTCAAAAGCACAATCTGATTGGTCAAAATATATAGTCCTAGTATGGTATAACTATCATAATAGGGGCTGCGGTCTTTTACGAAGACAAAACTGTCTACAGTAGACTTCCTAGAAACTTGATGGTTTGATATGTACTACAGGACAACTGGCAAGCCCAGTGAAATTGAAGAAACAGAGCACCAGAGTTTCAGCAGCGTGCTGACCATTAGAACTTTGCAGGCACAAATGCCCTTTGCTGATTATTAAACCACAGCTATGCACTTGCTTGGTTTCTGGTTGCTACTATCTAAACTGTGTCTTGTTACTGCCAAGGTACAAAAGGCAATACCCTAGTTCACTGTGCGACATTTGTTTCAAGTGTTAGTGTGGTATACACACCGAGGCATCTGCACCATGGTGCATGTATAGTATCAGAATGGTTACTAGCCTGCACTGGACCACATGCATGAGTATTGTATACTAGCTCATGTACTGACAGCACTGCAGTACTGTGACTACTGTATCAGTGACTGATAGAACAAGGCTATCATGACCACTGTCAGCCTTGACACTGTAACTACTGTGCAGCTAGCTGGTATTACAATCAGCTCATAAGTCATCCTTAAATATACACTGACCATCAGTAAGTCCTTCAAGATAGTTTATCATGTCTTGTTCTCTTCCCAGTCTTGCCGTATCAAGTGGAGTCTCACCCCACTATAGTGTAACAATAGAATAGTGTGAATCATAATGATACACAAACAATTAAAGTAGTGATGCACTGATACCAGCATCGGTATCGGTATCAATACTGATACTCATACCGCGTTCACACTACGCGCTAGAACAGAACTGAACCGGGCCGGCCCGGTTGCAAATCTCTGACAGTATGAACGCAACTGAACTGAGCTACAACTGAACTGAACTGCACCATCACGGCACACCAACCATAGGTGGGCCGCTTCCAGCACGGTTCGGTTGTGTCGGAACTCTGATCATAAAGTGTGGCACGGTTCGGTTCGGCCCGGTTCCAACGTGCAGTGTGAACGGGGTATCAGTGTATCAGTACTGTATCGGTACTGTTACACTCACTGGTACATAATTTTAGTTATGACTGTGCATTTACAACCATGTAGCTATAGAGTGGATTGCTATAATTATGTCTTCAGGTTCAAAGAATTACTTCTGTCTGTGCTGCTAATGAAGCAAAGGCTGTATGCTATGAGCTGAAAAGTAGAGATGATGATTAAATCTGAAATTCAAGTATTTTTATTAGTATCGGTATTTGTAATCGACTATACTTAGAGGAAAGTATCATGCAGTATCGATAGTATCGGTATACTCATAATATCAGTTCATTAGTAAATTAAAGAATCATGCATGTACATGTACCACACGTGTACATCAGATGGTGACGCTCATTGCGGTACACATTATTGAGTACACACACTAGCTCTGCACTGCCATCAAGAAACAAGACTGATTCAGATCAGGTAATTTTCACAGTTTATAAAAGTGTTTAGCAGAGACACTTACAGATACTCAGAGGGCATACAAGCTATAGGACTACAGCTGTATTCCATTAGCTACTATAATCCACCAAAACATGTGTGAGAGTAACAGAACAGCACTGGTTAGGACACACTCAAATGAACAGTATAAACAACGACACGTACACATGAATCAATATTGAGATCCTCTATAGTAGCTGCTATTACATCATCAAGACAACTATTAGTGACAGACACAGTGCATGTTATTAGTGAGTTTTAGATTCATGTTTACGGTGCACACCAAATAATAAATTCGACTAGTTCTGATGTCACGAGTTAGGGGCGTGGTTTAACGAGTAATGGTGCTGTTGAAGATCTTGACTTGAACAACTGCTGTACTTTAACTGAGCTAATATTCAACACTCGGCGTTTACTAAAGGACGTAGAAATTCGCCTGGCTCAAAGAACAAGGTATAATCAAACCTTAGTTGCCTTTGTCAAGCCACAGCACACTCCTGGACGCCTTGTAAAGTTTCAATGTTTCCAACATTCCATCTTGAGATTTCACTGGAAGCTACACCGCTTTTTAAAACACGCAGAGGACCTAACACAAAGCATATTCAGCACAGTTTTATAACTAAAAAAGCATAGCTTGACACTTCTTGAAATAGCAACAAGAAGTATGCACCAGACCTACGACATCAAAATGTCGGTCAACAGTGGGTCCATTTTGCAAGCTTCAAACAGCGCACAAAAACACGGCATGAAGTTAAAACTAGCTCTTTGCAAAGCACATAGTGTGGACACTTATACCTTGAACGGTGGGATACTAGAGTTCTCATGGAACACATACCCAGGACGCAGTTGCTGCAACAGTTTTGTCATGTGGTTGCAGTAGCAGCAATTACTGCTCAAAGCTGCTACTCAACACTATTATAATGAAGCACCAAAGGTGCAGATGCCTCGGTGCAGTAGCATGTATGCTAGCATGCAATTAGCAGATGCATATGACAGCACGTATGCATGAATGCAGTAGATCCATGGAAGCATCAAAACAGTATCATAGAAGCATGCAATGCAAGCTACAGTAGAAGTGACCAGCAGATCCATGGAACATGCAGGCAAGCAGCAGATCATAGCAACAGTGCTATGGAAGCACAGGCTAGTGGCAGCTATCCAGCAGCAGGCAAGCAGCAGATCATAGTGACAGTGCTATGGAAGCGCAGGCTAGTGGCAGCTATCCAGCAGCAGCAGATGATAGCAACAGTGCTATGGAAGCACAGGCTAGTGGCAGCTATCCAGCAGCAGGCAAGCAGCAGATCATAGTGACAGTGCTATGGAAGCGCAGGCTAGTGGCAGCTATCCAGCAGCAGCAGATCATAGCAAAAGTGCTATGGAAGTGCAGGCTAGTGACAGCTTATCCAGCAGCAGGCAGCAGATCATAGCAACAGTGCTATCGAAGCGCAGGCTAGTGGTAGCTATCCAGCAGCAGCAGCAGATCAAAGCAACAGTGCTATGGAAGCGCAGGCTAGTGGTAGCTATCCAGCAACTGTACAAGCTGTTGTACAAAAGTTGTAGTGAATTAAGCCGAACAAAATTAATATAGCCCAACCCAATGGGCGTAGCTATAAGAATATTTGGATAGCTGCTAGTACTCGATCGCGGCACAGTACACGAACGATACAGCTCCATAGCTTGCTTACACAATCCCTAGACCTGCGCTTCCATCCAGTAGTCCTATCAGCTCCTAGGCAGTCACATGTGCCTTCAGAGAACTCCAGATCGCCAGCCGAACAGCCATCCATCGCGGGGTTAGCATAACTCTACAACAAAGCTTCATATACAACTTTCACATGTTCAAAAGCGAGATAATATCATGTTCTACTTGCATTGCCAGTTCCAAAGCTTAACTTTCAGTGTATGCTAAGATACTGAAGTAACAGACGGAAAAATAGCACCTAAGGTGCAGATGCCTCGGTGGAATAACACTATCCACCATTCCACAAACACAGCTACTGCATATGCATGTATACAGGATTTCTGGACAGCAGTCACAATGCAGTGCTTTAGTTATGCAATCAGAAGCCAATCAGTGCTAACTACAATTCAACTGGGCGTGCCTATAATGCATTGAATGGTAGTAGCCTACCGGGTTCTGGTTACAAGTAGCTTTCTCGTGCAGTTTCTACGGACCTGAGCTGCCATCATGTACTATAATTTAACCTACAAGCTACTAGGCAGTCTGCATAGTCTGCTGTGAGTAGTTTTGTTTTGAGAAGTCCTGATCGTCAGCATAAGCCATCTAGGTGAACAAACCACGCCATAACTCTAGAACGAAGCTTTGCATCGAACTTTCGCTAATACACAACCGAGATAATGTCGAGTTATACCTGCATTGCAAGTTTCAGAGCTCACCGTTCAGCGTGCGCCGCAAAAATAGTGTAACAGACAGACAGAATGACAGACAACGCGATTACAGTATGCCTCGTGGCTCCGCCCACCGAGGCATAATGACAGACAACGCGATTACAGAATGCCTCGTGGCTCCGCCCACCGAGGCATAATGACACTATATCCACAAATTAAACACAACTATCCACCATTCCATAAACACAGCAACTGCAGATGCAAGTATACAGGATTTCCAATGCAGTGCTTTAGTTATGCAATCAGAAGCCAATCAGTGCTAACCACAATTCAACTGGGCGTGTCTACAGTGTTTAGTACAGCACACGCATACCACGAGCGAGATAGCTTCCATAGCTTGCTTACACAATTTCTCTGGACCTGCGCTGCTATCCTGTAGTAAAATTCTAACCTATCAGCTTCTAGGCAGTCAACTGTGGACAGCTTTGCCTTTGGAGAAGTCCAGATTGCCAGCAACGGTAAACAAAGCAAATCACGCCATAACTCAATAGCGAAGCTTCGTGTAAAGCTTTCACATGATTAAAAGCGAGATAATATTGAGTTCTACCTGTGTTGCAAGTTTCAGAGCTTACCTTTCAGCGTGTGCCACAAAAAAATGGTGTAACAGACAGAACTAGAACAAAGCTTTACATCGAACTTTCGCTAGTTCACAACCGAGATAATATCGAGTTCTACCTGCATTGCAAGTTTCAGAGCTTACCTTCCAGCGTGCGCCGCAAAAATGGTGTAACAGACAGAACGACAGACAACGCGATTACAGTATGCCTCGTGGCTCCGCCCACCGAGGCATAAAAATAGCACCAAAGGTGCGGATGCCTCGGTGGAATGACACATTATCAACAAACAAAACTATCCACCATTCCACAAACACGGCAGATGCATGTATACAGGATTTCTGTACAGCAATCACAATGCAGTGCTTTAGTTATGCAATCAGAAGCCAATCAGTGCTGACCACAATTCAACTGGGCGTGTCTACAATGTTCAGTACAGCCCATGAATACTAGATAGCTTCCATAGCTTACTCACACAATTTCTCTGGACCTGCGCTGCTATCCTGTAGTAAATTTCTAATCTATCAGCTTCTAGGCAGTCAACTGTGAACAGCTTTGCCTTTGGAGAAGTCCAGATCGCCAGCAACGGTAAACAAAGTAGGCAAATCACGCCATAACTCGAGAACGAAGCTTTGCATCGAACTTTCGCTAATACACAACCGAGATAATGTCGAGTTATACCTGCATTGCAAGTTTCAGAGCTCACCGTTCAGCGTGCGCCGCAAAAATGGTGTAACAGACAGACAGAACGACAGACAACGCGATTACAGTATGCCTCGTGGCTCCGCCCACCGAGGCATAATGACAGACAGACAGACACACAACACGACTACTGTATGCCCCGTGGCTCCGTCCACCGAGGCATAATTATGCTCACTATAGTACTAGCACAGAGTAGCAACAGTAGCAGCAATACACGTGTAGCTGCAGGCAGTACATAAACTAACTTTCACCAGGCTTTAGTGGTATAGCGGCAGGATTAGGCGGCGTGAGTACAACGTGCTCGCTCGGTCTCATTATTGTGCACTTGCTCAGGCTCACCGTAGATACCGTAATGTTCTTATCAGTGGTGAAGCTATTAGAATAGCATGTCCGTTGCACTCAACACAAGGCTCTCCCGACATTGTACAGTAGGTGTCTGTACAAAGTTGGGAGAGCAAAGTTGGGACAGCACCAGAAATACATGTTTTGCTTTCTCTCTCAGGACTAAACAACTGTTTAATTGATCACTAACCAATGTTTCCTGATGTTTCCTGGATGAAGATTGATGGCGTGATATACGAAAGCTTCTTTGGAGGCTTTGATAGCGCCTGTTGTACATCTCTCTTCTAGCGGTCATCTCTGATTGAGTGGGAGCTGCTAGCTCACCATCTGAGGAGAAGAGAGTTAGATTGAACGTGTAATATTTGTTTTGCGATAATATTATAAATTATTAAAATAACGAACAGGTGAGAATGTTGTGAAAAATAATTCATGGGATGTGACTAGTTGAGTACAGTATGGTTTGGTACACGAAATATAGTTTACTCACCAGCCAACTGGTTAGCAGGCACACTCCTCCCATCCTGTTTTGGTGGTTTTCTCTGCTGTTGTCTTAGAGGATGGTCACCTGCAAAATTTTGGTATATTCCAACTTGACCCACTGCTCCACCATTGCCTTGTCGAGAGACCCCATGAGCATCTAGTGAACTTTGCAGATCCTCTTCATGTCTTCTCTGAGATGCATTGCTGCCTCTTTCTCTTTCAGTGGATGAAGATTGATGGTGTGATCTAGGATGAGGTCGCTTGAAGCGAGAAGAGTATCGTGTGCGGCTGTGCGAGAGAGTTCGTCTAAGAAAGTCATACTGTTCGTCGATTTCATCAAAGCGTGGAAGTTCTCCATCTTCTGTGGCTGGTGCTAACCGAGGCTCAGTACTGCTAACAGGACCGTACTCTAGTTCATAGTCATCGAACATGGGAGGAAGATCTAGAGGGGAGAACATCATTCGTTCAAGAGTGGTGCCTTTCCTCACTGGAGCTGGAGACTCTAGAAAAGACTGAGCTGCTCCTTTGCCAGGATCAGGTTGCTCCACTTCAGACATTCCTGCAACAGGACTGGGAGGAGGAGGAATGCGCTCAATACTGATCTCAACATCTTCAAGACGAGTAGTGCTGGAGGATTCAGTGACTCCGTTCTGCATTCTGACAGCCTCGAAACAACAAGTTCTGTCTCTAGTGTTTAGAAGCGGATACTATCAACGAACAAACCAAAGACAATACCAATACACAAACAATAATAAAAAACAAAACCGTGTAAATTTAACTTTTCTAAGATTCTGTAGTCTGTGTATATGCCCATAAAAAAATCCATTTGCAAACGCATCACCGATGGAGTCAAGCAAGAGTGGATACCGAAATCTAATCAACACAAGTATTTTAAAACTCAAAAGTCTATATACATGTACTACACGGAGATCAAACAAGTTACAACTCCATTATAACACATGTGTATGCCCCCAAGCACATGATAACGTGCAGACAGGATATTTGTCCATATTTGATCAGGTATAGTTTTGACAAAAAGATAGTGTCTGTCACCCTGAGTCCATAATCAACAGTGCCTATTATGGGCTCCTGCTGTCACATGTAGCACAGATTATCAGTACATGATGAGGTCTGCTCCTATACAAGCGCAGCTTTTAAACAGAACCATGCTCTCCCATCAATAGCAAGTCATCAAAATGAGACTGGATATACTACAGGAAGCTGCAGTTCTTCCTTGAAAATATATGTCAGCAGTAATCAAATTACCAACATGATGCCCGTCTCGTTTTATTCTACACACCACAAAAATGGACTGTTCTGCCATGCTATGGTTTACGCTACATTTATACACATTATAATAAAACTCAGAGCTGAGGTTCGTCCATAACGACATACACAAGACTGCAAAATACCAACGGGCCTTTTAATAGTTTCACTGGCAGCATTAGCACACGAGTTAGGACACGCACAAATAGGATCTTACTTTTATACACTAGCTGCTGTGATCAATATTCTACACAGCAGCACTCCAGGAAAGATGAATATACAAGAGCGAGATCAGAGCTGTTGTTCGTTCGCTAGCTAGGTCGATATCGATCGAGCTCGCGGATACCGCGGTCAGTTGTAAAAATGCAATTTTATTTGATGCGTGTAAATAAATCAAATCGGTATTTTCCAGCAAAAATAGTAGTGTGCAATGTCCTGCTACACACCTGTATGTCATAAAATAACTTAACTTTAACTACCGTTCTCATCATTAACATCCTCCGGATAACCAATACTTACTGCACAGTTACCCTTAACACACATACCTGTGTCACTGCTTGGTTTGGCCTTAAGTGGGTAAGTAAATTGGCATGCAACCTTCATGGCTTAGCAGGCCACACAGAGTACCATACTGAAAGTTGCATGCACATCATACTGCCTGAGCTAACACCCCCTGTGTGCAACATGCATTATCCATAGCACAACAGTCAGCACTTGAGGGCCAAATAACAGGGCTCCGCTCCCACCCGCGTGTTTGGGCAGGTCCTGTTCTACCCACTTCGATCACACTGACAGTCGAGTACATCCGACTGACAATGGAAACAGAGAGAAAAATAATCATACAAACAACAACAACAACAAAAAAAGGGGCAGTGGTGGGCGGGAATAAACAGTAGGGTCTCCACACCCAAAAATTAACTTCTGCACAATCAGCTTTTCGGCGACTTAGTATGTACAGCAACTTATAAGAACCTCCTGGTGAAAATTTCGCAATCCAAAAGTTCTTCGTTCCTGCAAAAAAAAACAACTTTAAACTCTGACCGCTATCATGCGTTATTAACTAGCCACTCAATCTTCTTATTAGAGCGCATCTCTTGCATGACTAGCAAGGTTCTGCAAGGCTGCTGGCCATTCCAAAGGGAAGTCAACGGAAGTCTACTAGGAGATGCTGACGGAGAAGAAGACAGAGAAGTAGCAGAGGAAGATGAAGAAGAGAGGAGACAAGAAGAGATGAGGAGAGAGGAAGTGAAAAAGAAGGTAAAGACGAAAAAGCAAAGCTGAAAGATTATAGTACTAAAGTTTAAAGAAAGAAAACTTTTGTAAGGTTCCAAGGAAGTAATGACAACATAACTATTTAGATATAACGAAGCAAATTAACAGTCATAAAAAACAGTTTCAGATCTTTGCTTCACATAATAGTGAAGGTGCATGGTCCAGCAATTACACTAGAAAACTGAATCACTCACCCAGCACTGCCACATAACTATCCCAGCAATAACTAATGCACTGGTAAAAAAGTGCTGCTAATTTCAATGAGACTGGTGATCATTAGCTGTTCATAAACTCAAAAAAGTATTTTATTATTAGAGGAAAAATAAGACACTGGTGCAATTTAGATGTGAAAAAATGGTTTCCATTTACAGAGATAATAATTATAGTCACTGTCACAAAATGACCCGGCTGCTGTACTTAGGAACTTATCATTATTGGATGCTTATCAAAATAGACTGTTTAATTTCGATTTTTCTTGAGTTATTAAACACCTCCTGAGATGACAAGAAGATTCGTAAGCAGCACCTAATGATACGTACTTCAATTAAATGTATAACTAGTACAATTTGTAACACAGGCAAGCATCAAGAGGTGGGACTTTAACTGCAAATTATTTTGGGATATCGATGGAGTCTCTGAAATACACATGTAGTGATAAGAAAACAACAGAGAAACAGCGTATTCTTCTGTGCCTCTGCAGAGAGCTTGATGCGAGAGGAACTCTTTCACATGAACACATGGATGACCGTTGTCATCAAACCACGAAATGCTTCTCTATCCTAATAGCAACAATAGTACAGGGAAATTATTCAAATTGCATGACTTGCTAAACAATGAACACACCTGCTACATATTATCGTATGAACTCATGTTAACGAAATATTATAATTATGTATCAAAAGTCAAGTGATGAAGAATTATCTCACTGACACATAATGACTGTTCAATAAAAGCACAAAACATGAAAAGATATCGAGAAATTTGCTCCTTATACTGAAGTATTGTTGTGAAGTTGGTACATCATCTGAAAAGATCACAGGCAAGATTGCAGGTGGTTTTTAAAGAGCCATGCTTATAGCAGAGTATAGAGATAAATGTGATCAATAAGGCAAGAAAACAATTGAATCATTCACCTTCGGTGCACAATGTTCTCACAGTATAGTAATTTTTGAAAGAATATGAAGATCCAAAATTCTTAATGGTTTTCTATATTAGGCATCATGCATATGCATACTGATAAGAGTGACATAATGTACATTATAGTACTATTGATGTTACTGTGATAAGATAGCATGCTCTGTTGATCGAGCAGCTAGCTAGGTCTCTGTCTTCTCACTGGAGAAACATACTACTAGTTCCATCATGAGTGACAACAATAGCACTTCGAATTCTCTTGTTAACGTTGCTGATGGTGTTGCTTTTACTCTGGCAGGAGTATCTACCATTGCTTGTATTGTATCTTTGGGAGTTCTGCTATGTTACAAGATGTGGCAGAGGTTCATCTATCGATTGGTGCTTCACATAACATTATCACTATTGGTTTTGTCTTTATCTGATATATTTTTGTACTCCATCTACATCACCAAGGTCAAAGCTGCCAATTTAAGCATCAATTTTAGTATCCTTACCAACAGTAGTGCCACTGTCGCCAATGGTGGCTTGGCAATTGCTGCAATGCATACAGCTTGTATAGCCTTTTGTCTTTATCTTATGGCTTTTCACAACTGCCAGTATACATACAAATATGATCTTTTCCTGATTGTCCCAACTGTTCTCTATTCTGTGATTGTAATGATACTAACAACATTCTGGAACCTACACATACCTCACTTCAAAGTGGCTGTGTATGTGGTATTTTGTCTGCCAATATTTGCAAATGTTGTATTCACAGTACTGGCAAAATATAACCTGTGTGTGAAGACTGCTGCTACAAAGAAGAAACACAGGAAGGCATTGAGAGAAATACTACCATTCTTTCTCCTTGTAGCGCTTCCTATCTTTGTGTCCATCATGAGAATTTTTCGTGTATATGGTGATATTCTATTGGACTCGTTAGGACTACTGTTTACTATTATGTTTGCTATACACTTGTGTTTTGTGAGAAAGGGTCTCAGAAAGTTAAGAGGATCAAGAATAGCTCAAGAAACTGAATCAATGGATTCATGTCACAACAAACAGCGCCGTGTTCATGCCGAAACAGTGTACATTCCAGGAGAAGGAATGTCTGAGACTTGTAACACAAGATGTTCATTAGTGAATGAGAGTGTAGAAGACACACGGTATCTTCTAAATAAAACAAACCAAGTACTAAAATGATTTTAAAAATTTTGTGAACTATGAAAGTATTTTTTGTACATATTATAGTCACTGTTGAATTTGTTATCAGGTGTTTGACATCATAACACAACCACAATACTCTTATAATCACACGAGATAGTCCATAACTATTACTACGTATTAGGGAGACACGGTAGTGTCTCCCTATGTAGGGATGAACGAGAAAACAAGATGGCGGCTACATACAATGTATTAGCGTTCAAGCGCTGATATTTCGCCTGGTGTTGAATTTTAGACGTCTTTAGACACTTAGATCTGCTCTCTGGCGTTGCCCCATCTTACAGTAGCAAGGAGATTGCTCGAAATTGTTACTAAAGTGACGAACCTGTAAACGGTGAAAATCGAGTTTCGTCATCTTCGTTTTCTTCTTTCTTCTTTCTTTCTTTCTTCTTTCTTCAACTCGCCTAGCGCCTTTACGCGAGCAGTGCCGAGACCAAAACATCCACGAACAGTCGTGAAATTCTCCTGGCATGTGCCTTTTGAGCTTTGTTTTTAGCGTAACGGCGATCTAAGTTCCGCGATTTCTCGATCGTGATCCATTGTCAGCTTAGTGTTAGACGCCATTATTGTGATTGCGCAATACGCACGTGACCAATTAGCAATGGGTAGTGCACGTGACCAAGCAGCTAAAGTATCGCTGCGCCGTACGTGTGGATGATTGGATCACTATCACGGAGAACACACACCCGGCATTTGTCTGGAGTCTTCGAAGAACGGTAAGCTCGTGTAGGATCGCCATTCTGCACTTGCCAGATAGTTATAACCGCCGTGTAGATCTACGGGCGGGGCTCGTATGCACTGCATACATGCGTAGGCGACTAGGCAGACCTGATACTAGGCAGACCTGATAATTATATGATTTTAGCTACAAGTTTAAGAAAAGCCATCAACAACAGGAATACTAAACTAATGGTGGAAACAAAGACTTCTCCGTACATGCATGATATTGAACTGCACTTCACTAAAAAGAAAAAAGGACACAAACAAGAAATTAAAAAGATTTCTATCGAAATCAAAAGGATGTAGTGATGAAGAAATCTACCACTGGTTCACAATGTAAACCAACAAGGAACAAGCATAGAATGGTAACACGATTGACTTGCTAACAGACCATAGATCCCTACATCTGTGGCTGTACATAAGATCAATATTTTGTCACAAGCTGAATTCTATTCAAAGTGTCTGTCAACAGTAAATAGCTTAACTAGCTATAGTCTGGCCACAGCAGCCACTGATGTAGGGATCTATGGTCTGTTAGCAAGTCAATCGTGTTACCATTCTATGCTTGTTCCTTGTTGGTTTACATTGTGAACCAGTGGTAGATTTCTTCATCACTACATCCTTTTGATTTCGATAGAAATCTTTTTAATTTCTTTATCGATAGTAGTGATGCGGTTCATGACAAAATGATTAATTGTTTCAGCTTAGGTTAATAAGCAATAACAGACAAGTTGGTACTTACAAACGGTTGACAAAAGAAACTTAGAAAAAAGCGGCAAGTTGCCTCTGCTAAAGAAATTAAACCTGCATTTCAGGCATTTCCAACCCAAAGAAAAAAATTTCATGATTTCTTAACTATGGAAAAACAGGAACCATCAATCCGTGAGCTGTCACTCTATGAGCTGACTTTATAATTCTCTGCAGTGACTTTGCTGTATTCATTGTCTGTTTGATTATTTTTGATACATCAGTGTACCAAAATAATTATACTGTTACAACAAAATTACTGAATGATCTGTGAACAAAGAGCTGTAAGGAATTCCAACACTTTACCAACAGTACGAGATTGAATTATGCTGGCAAGTGAATTTTCACCTGCATGAAGGTGAAGAAAGGGATTTTAGGCCATTGAAGAAGACATCATTGCTTCAAATGATTGAACCTGAACTGATTTTCCTGAACTGATTTCCCGCCGTGCAAGTCTCATTTTTCAATTAATTCTTTTCCTATACTATCACAGCTCCCTGTTGGCTTTTACCCCTTTACACTACTATCATCTGCTGTAATAAGAATTATAATTACTATCATAGTAATGATTGAACCCGATCTTCTCACATCACCTTTTAAACTGTTTGATGATAATAGACAACACCATAGTTTTCGATAGAGTCGGCTGCATGAAAAGTCAACTTTCAAAAGTCAACTTATTATAGAAGTGGACAATTTGATCGAGTGTTTGGTAGTCACTTTGCTGCGATATCAAGACTGGAAGTCGATAGCAACACACAAAGTCTTTATAACTATTAGGGAGGCACGGTAGTGACTCCCTATGTAGGGATGAACGAGAAAAAAAGATGGCGGCTACATACAATGTATTAGCGTTCAAACGCTGATATTTCGCCTGGTGATGAATTGTATACGTCCAAAGACACTTAGATCTGCTCTCTGGCATTGCCCCATCTTACAGTAGCAAGGAGATTGCTCGAAATTGTTACTAAAGTGACGAACCTGGAAACGGTGAAAATCGACTTTCGTCATCTTCGTTTTCTTCTTCTTCTTTCTTTCTTTCTTCCACTCGCCTAGCGCCTTTACGCGGGCAGTGCCGAGACCAAAACACCCACGAACAGTCGTGAAATTCTCCTGGCATGTGCCTTTTGAACTTAGTTTTTAGCGAAACGACGATATACATTTGACGAGCTCACGATCACGAACAGTTGTCAGCTAAGTGTTTGACGCCATTATTGTGATTACGTAATACGCACGTGACCAAACACACTTGTAGAGTATCGCCGTATGGAGAGCGCATATTGGCGTCTGGAGTCTTCGAAGAACAACTCACAGAGTAAGCTCGTGTAGTATCACCGTTCTGCTGCTTGCCAGATAGTATCACAGCCATGCAGAAAATTCTAAACCAGAGTGGGCGGGGCTCGTATGCTGTGCATCCAGGCTTCAGCATGCATGAATGCATGAGCTAGTTTCAGTATTTATAGGAGCTACAAGTTAAAAAGCAATTGTTAAGAAAGCAAACCAAACCAATGATGGAAACAAAAAAGAGATACATTATCTTGCCGAATTCGAACTGCACCAAAAATTTGAAACTCACTGTAAAAGAAAAAAGGACACAAACAAGAAAATAAAAAGATTTCTAACGAAATCAAAAGGAAGTAGGGATAAAGAAATCTGTTACTGGTCCACAATGTAAACCAACAAGGAGCAAGCATGGAATGGTAACACGATTGACTTGCTAACAGACCATAGATCCCTACATCAGTGGCTGACTACAGCAGTTCTGCTAGTTGCTATTGGCTGACACCTGACATGCATTGAATTGAATTTAGCTTGTGACAAAATAATTATAGTATAGTCAAAATGTTATGTACAGCCACTGATGTAGGGATCTATGGTCTGTTAGCAAGTCAATCGTGTTACCATTCCATGCTTGCTCCTTGTTGGTTTACATTGCGGACCAGTAACAGATTTCTTTATCCCTACATCCTTTTGATTTCGTTAGAAATCTTTTTATTTTCTTTAACTATAGCATTGAACTGAATGAAAACGTACGTGTGAAAGAAATAGAAGGTACCACAAAGTGAGAGACTCTTGTCGTCTTATACAGTGCACCATTGAGTATACCTAACAATCATATAGCCATAGGCTCCAGCAACCCAACACACTTCACTACATACTACAGTCTCTATAACAATGTCTAAGCATTCAAAGAACAGCGAAATCATTTCCGGGCTCCTGTCACGTTTATAATATCTCACAAAAAGAACTGAAAACATTTGAAATAATAAAGAGTCCCTCACTTGTACATGGTATATCTGTTGTATCACAATCAATCTTAGAATAATCTGGACTCATTTTGTTCTCTGAGAGTAGGGCATGCAGTTATCAAAGAATACTGTAATAATTTACACCTTGTATTTGACACCAACTATTTTTTCTGTCACTAAAGAAACAGCTAAAATGAAGTAGTAAGATCTTGAATAAGCAAGCCTCCACTTACTTTGCTGAATTCAAATGATGAATTTGTGTTTAAAATGAATAAACAATACGAGGCAGTTAACTTACTGACAACTGTTTGGGTCGATCATCAAACACTGTTACCTCCATTGCCACAACCAATGCACTTTTGAGCAAATGAAGAGTTGGTTCAATTGTAGATTCCATTCTAAGTAGAGACATGATCTCCGTATTGTGTCATGTGGCAAATTTCAAAGTACCCATGCAAGACTCAATTTTTTTTGTGACAAATTTTTGTCATGTATCAATAAATGCTGAGAATTCAATGTATGATATGATGAACAGCATAATACAATCATGTGGTCAGTACAAATCACATGTGATGCAGTATTGTTGATAAGTGTGGTACACATGACTACATAGCAGACATAGCAAGTAGTAGCTTACAAATGATCGAGCAACAGATGTTGATTTAATTGGTAAAAATTCATGTGTGCTAAACACTGAGGTGGAGGTGTGCTGTGGGAATAGGTAAACATCATTACATCAAAGAGAATTATTAACTGTGACACATGCATGCAGATTAAATGTGCGCATGCGCATGACTCGAATTGAATTCCATAATCTGCTGACTGCAAAGGAAGATTGATCAGATGATTACTGCACTACTATCAGTGTTGCTGCTGTTGTTGGCTGTATCTTCCACTGCTTTCTCACAACCACTGATGTCTAATAATTATGTTACAGCTGATGATGCTGCAGAGCAGTCATGTCCTCCACACCAGATATGCCACAACCTCTCCTACTACATCTCCCAGCCTGAGCACTACTTCACCTCTGACACCATACCATCATCTTCTGAGAACACAGCTTTGACAGAGAGGACCATGTACATGTCAGTAATGTACACAACCTGATTTTAAAGGCGTAGCATGCAGGAGCTGAGGAGACTGTGATGCAGTCTACTGTCAGTATCAACTGCCCCAGAAGGAATATAGTAGGCTGAATTCTATTTTCAATCTTCTCACAACATCACAGTTGAAGGTCTTACAGTAGTCAACTGTGGAGGACTAGATAACATAGCTATGATGAACTTTTATACTGTTATTTAAGAATCTACTCATTCTCAAGAATCCTTTTGCATCAGAGAAGAGAGCTTCATCTCTATTGCAGAAACCAATAACGTGCACACGAATGGTAAATAATACTGCAGTGTCTGGATTTGAAAACCTACTATAGGCTGTGCCAAGAGTTCATTACTTAATGAACTCATGACTGTGCAATACTAGCCTCGCTAGTGCAATATGCTAAACTGTGAGCACAAGAAGAGTTGAAGAGAACGAGACGAACTGTTGATATTTTAGGAGAGTACTCCACAGACCAATCATATGCATGTGCAGTTAGTCCCACTGCGTCACGGGGAGTCGACTCGGACAGTTGTTCTTCAGTAATTCTTCTTGATATGCAGCCACACCTTCGAGTTGTATTTCTTGTATAGTATGAATCTCGTTAATAACGTGTCAGTAAAATCATTATTCTAAACCTCATAGTACCAATCATACTTCTCTGACACATTGTAATGTACTGAAAATAACATGTGAAACAACAGATGAGAAACAAGCTAGAAAGATAGCACGTCGTTCATGATGTGCTGTGTGTAGTGTGACAACACCATTCAGTATACAATGAAGAAGAGAGGACAGTAACTATAGCTACAGAGAGATGATGATCAGGATGATTTAGTAGAGCAACTGAGCTGACACTGAGTTATGATACTACTCTGATACTCACTGCCGCTAGAGGGAGGGAGGGAGGGAGAGAGGGAGAGAGGGAGAGAGGGAGAGAGGGAGAGAGGGAGAGAGGGAGAGAGGGAGAGAGGGAGAGAGGGAGGGAGGGAGGGAGGGAAAAAGGGAGGGAGGGAAAAAGGGAGGGAGAGAAAAAGGGAGGGAGGGAAAAAGGGAGGGAGGGAGGGAGAAAGGGAGGGAGAAAGGGAGGGAGAAAGGGAGGGAGAAAGGGAGGGAGGGAGGGAGGAAGGGGGAAAGAGGGAGGGAAGAAAAGAGAGAGAGAGAAAGGGAGGGAGGGAGAGAGAGAGAGAGGGAGAGGAGGAGATAGGGAGGGAGAGAGGGAGGGAGGGAGGAAGGGATCGAAGGAGGGAAAGAGGGAGAGAGAGGGAGAGAGAGGGAGTGACAAAGAGGATCAAATCATGTAGTCAACACATTTACAAGTGCAACAAATAATTTAGCAGACAAAAGATTCTTGTTTTTTTACCACAGGCTTACACTTTTATTGCATTTTACCAAAAATTACAAGTTCTAGTAATTTTTTAATGTTATGGGAAAAAAAGTTTTGATACAAAATTTTATGGGGCTAAAATTTGGTTTGTTGACATGTACAGCTGTTCTTACAAGACATTGTGAATATACTTTAAGTGTCAATGCAGTACAGTGTGTATGGTTTACCATCAATCTCCAGTGGTTTCCAGGAGCTCATCATGAGGTGGTGACACGTGAGCTAGCTGAGCACTGGCTGGTGGTGAGAACTGATCAGGAGAACAGTGGGTCAGTTCATCATCACTCATAGTACGAGAGACAGGAGGAGATGAGGTTGGTGAGGAGAGGAGAATGGTAGAGCAGAGGAGGGAGTGGTGTCTGTGACAATGATAGACACAACTAACAACAGTATGTACAGTACATGATACACTACAGTACAGTGAGTGAGTGTATGAACACTACTACACACAACACAACTATCACTAACACAGTCTACTAGTTTGCATTGTAGAGGTGAGCCTGAGCGTAGCTACTTTGAGGAGCGTTATAGGTTAGCTGCCGTATGCTTCATGCATTCTGTCTGTCGGTATTCTCTCTGGAATTCCCTTTATTGACACTCCAATAGTTTTTCTTCTTGATCAGCTTCTTGTTGTCGTTTTATTAAAGCACTCCTGTGTTTTACAAGTTCTTGTCTGGCATTTCTAGTCGCTGTATTCTGAATCCTATAGTATATATTATCACAGACATTTTTGATACGTAATGGGCATTACCAATTATTGTGCACATGTATAGGCATGTTCTGAGAACATTGAGGCGACAAACCCACCCCGTGACAGATAGATACATGTAGATACAAATTGCATGCACACAAATTGAATGTACCGATAAAATTAATGTCGGGCTCATTCTAAATACTGCACACAATGAGAGAACAACACATACAGGGGCACCCACGCACGCATGCACATACACAAAAGCAAAAGAAAGCCTCTGCCTATTACAGGTCACACATTCCTGGACAAGCCAGGGCACCTGTGCACTAAGCAGGTACGATGTGCCGGTGCTATGAGCACTCCCGGAGCCCGGGCAAGGAGCTCGCAGGAGGTACCAACTATGCCTCCCACTGCCGGTGTGGGCACCCTGTAGTCCCACCACTACCGTTAATAGCGGACAATGAGACACAGCCAGTGTGCTTAGCTTTGCTCCCCAGTACAAGACCAGGTACCCGTTATACAGATGGATGGGCTGGTGGGCTGGAATACTTGTGATGTTTTTCCTTCTGCTCTGGGATTCGAGATTTGAACCAGTGTCCTCATGGGTTATAAACTCAAAACTCTACCAGTTGAATCACCAGGGCACATACACACACACACATGCACACACACGCACACACACACACACACACCCTACCTGATGATGACGACTCGAGTGATTGATGATTATAAACACACACACTTGAATCTGCGGTTCTGGTCTTGTCTGGGGACTGGTTCCCTTCCTGGAATGGAACAAAAACAAAGGCTTGTAAAACACACACAGTATGAGTTCCTTTAGTGACCTCTCAACCTCTCAGTACACTCATGACACTCAATAGTTCGTATTATCATTATTCAACACACTACAATACACTCATGACACTATGTCTCATACCTGGTGCAGTGGGTGAGTAGACTGCTCTGACATTACTAGCAACACTGTCCAGTCCCATTGCCCTCAAAGCTGTGATCAGGTCAGTCCAAGATGCGTTAGGAGAGCTCTTTAACCAAACATCAAACATTTCTGTCTTTAGTCTGTCAACTCCGTGAGCATGGTAGGTCACGTGAATGTCCTTCAGCTGGCTTGTGGCGAGATCCAACTGTATACCGAGTGCGTGCCAGTCACTAACTCTTTTGCATGCTGTGACAAGATGCTTCACTGTGAGAGGAGTGCCTATAGTGAGAAAACAAGTATACATTATAACAGGAGCACTCTCCTCATCATTGAGGTGTAACTCACTGAGTGTTCTAGAGTGGTCACTAGTAGCTGTGGGTAGCTGTGTATCAGTAGCTGTGTGACTATCCGTAACCTCCTGTACACACACAAACCATGTATGCTACAATACTAAACAACACTACACACTTACAGTGAACCAGCACTTGTGTTTGTTCTCTAAACCAACTGGTCCTCCTCGACAATCTTGTATAGAACAGATCACGTGTTGCGGCTTGTTCTTTGAGCGGCAGCGTGCAGGATGAGGGCGTTTACCTGACTGCATAGCGTGAGGACAGTAGAACCCAAAGTCCCAGTGCACATCTCGAGTGTGAGGATAGAGTGAACCAACTTCACAGAACATTGTCCACAGCTGGCGGCGACACTCCAGGATCAAGCGTGGGTTGATGACGGCATCAGTAAGAATACGAACCTCCATGTGACCAACATGACTACGAATCTCAACATGAACCAATCCTTCTTCTCTGTCGTCGTGAAAGTAAAAGCGAATTCGATTCCTAAAACGATTGGCCTCATCCAAACTCCAATTCTCATCTTGAGAGAATCTGACGACTGAGGCTTGGAACTGGCCAAGAGGGACAAAGCCGGTAGCTGGTACGAGGAGGAGAGGAGAATAGAGGAGACTAGAGAGGAGCTTGGGGTCACTGGACTCTATCGTAACATTGTGGTCGGGGTAGAGGAGGCATGGCAGGAAGTACACCTCTTCTTCACTAGCCGATCGAGCATTCTTGTAGAGTATATAACACGACTCTAGTAGCTCCACAATCTCATCAGTCGGGATTCCCTTCTCGTCAGTAGAGGATTCACTGCATGCCTTGTTCATCAGACGTTGAGAAACCTCTCCTGTGAGTCGCATGTGTTTAGCCGTCTCTGGTTCCCCTCCCACTGCTCCAAATGCAGACACAAACAGCTCTGCTGGCGGCTTCATAATCAGGTTAACATTCACAATAACACGCTTGCCAAGCTTCATCAACCGACCATAGTAAAGGATAGTACCATACTTGTCGTGCAGGTACTGGAGGACACCTTTCAGGTCTGCTCTGGAGATGCCACAATGCTCAGCTATTACTGCACACTCTTCTAGAGAGCACCATCCTGGAGATGGATCGAATCTCATGCGCAGTATCAGGTGGAGCAATAATGCACCTGTTGGAACCTGCTGTGGAGTAAACCGCTCGTGGACTATTCTTGTTATCAGTTCACGAAGACCCTCAATATCGCTGGAGTCTGTACTCACGTTGTTGAGTGGATGAATGTATCTCTTCTCCTCTCCTGGCTTGTTGACTGAGCACAGAACATCTCTCCTCATGAAATAGTCGTCTTGGAAGGATTGCTGAATGGAGCGGTCTAGAGTGAGAACAGCTGCCTCACTGGTCTGGTCGAGGTGAGTGCCAATGAGAATGGCTGCCGGCTTGTGGTCTAGACTAGTCTGGAGTGAGGAGATGCTGCACAGAGCACGCTGGATGATCTCTCTGATAGTGTACTCTGACTCATACTGTATTGAACTGGACCCATCAGCTCTGTACACTACTGTGTAGGGGGAGTCTAGATCGTGAGTGACATTGAAGAAGACCATGTTTAGTGCCATGCCGTGCAATAGGAGAGGTAGGATCTCGTGAAACTCTGGCTGGCCACCAATATCGATAAAGTGAAGAAAAGAGAGGATATCTGTATTCTTGAGGAACTCCTGGATGGTCTCCCAGTCCTCATCTTTGACTAATTCAGTGAGTGCAGTGGCCACTAGCTCATCTCGTGTGCGATGAGTAAGATTGTCCCAATCCTGTACGAGGGTGGCAGGACCAGGTGAGCTGCTGGCAGCAGTGGATGGTCTGGTACTGGACCTACTGCTGGAGGGTGCTGCAGGGGGGCTTAGAATACGGCTACACAAAGCATGGCACTGTTCCTCCAGTCCCTGGCTCCTCCACCCTCCCTCAGACAAGAGCACTGATGATCGGTCAATGTCACGATACAACTGGACAGTAATTGGAGCGTCTATACCGGTACTGGGAACAATCTCGTCTGGAGATATGTGAACAATCTCGTGAGTGAGACGACGTCGTGCTGTGGTTTTACCGACACGAGATGGTCCGATCATGAAACCCTTGAGTGATCGTACTGGTATACTACCCTGCTGCTGAATGTGTTGCTGTATAATGCCTCTCTTCTCAACACCTACACATCAAGAATACCAGTAATACATCATGTATCACTAACACAATGAAGCTATTTACACTATACATGTCACTGAGAATATATCATGTACAGTACTAGTACATTCATGGAATGGCAGGGGCGAGCCTGAGCATTGATATAATTTAGCCTTGTTAGTGTGTAACATATATTAAGTAGGTATACTTACAGCATGTATTTGCCTCGCACATAAATAAAATTCATTAATAGTAACAATTTATTATCTATCTTCCTCTGTTGTGTTCTTTCATTGATAAGTATTAAAATAATTATAATAAATTATTATTCTGCTCTCTCTAAATACTTTTTCTATGACAATTTTGCATGGCTGTACCAGTAGCAAAAAAGCTTCAACGGTACCAACCAAAAGAAAAGACAAACATCATAAGTTACTAGATTAAATTAGATAGATAGCCACGAATATCTCTCTTGAAAACAGAGAGGGATGAAGCGGAGACAATCTCAGCAGGTAATTCGTTCCATAGTTTAACAGTGTCCGGGAAAAAGGAGGAGTCATAAGCAAGACATGTCTTAGCATTGAGTCAATAACTATAACCTATGTTCTTCAGTTTCTGTAGACAGTCTTTTGTTAGCCCTTTCACGAAGGTATGAAAGTCTGTTTGCTCAATTATTTGTAATGGAGAGTAATACAGCGCGGGATTATATGGGCCGAGTAGCAGTGGTGTCTCTCTTCAAGTTCACGCTGTCTGCGCTTCCTCTCCCGCGCCAAAGCCCTGGTTCTTGCTGCAGCGTCAGTCACAGTATCGCTGATGAGGGCGCCGGGTGCATCCTGATTCATGGAAAAGCGAGATGGGAAGGCGAATCGTCGAGTCGTCCATTTTGCAGTCGAGTTATGAAAGAACGTCAAGTAGTTATGAAAGAACGTGCAATCCCGGGGCCTTGCAATTGCTGCCCTCGTGGGCCTCGCATACAATACTACAGTATGGGCCTCGCCATATGGATTGAAAAGGACAAACGCTACCCCGTGACAGATAGATAGATTGATAGATAGATACATTCCCCGCCGTGTGGGCCATTGTGCCAATCAATGTGGGGCTCGCTCAGGCTCGCCCCAATAAAGCTAAAAATGGAATTGCTACTGAAATATATATAGCACAAATCACGCTGGCAGTCAGATATTTAATTTAAGCTACAATCTTGAATATCAAACAAGGGACTAGCTTGCATACATGTATTGATGGACTATAAGTTTTTGTGCTTGCGTGATGCATTATTTTGTGCAAACGGTCAACACATTCCAGGCTGGTTGCTGAAATCTTCGCGTGTGACAGTTAGAGAACGTCTTGTCAATGTGCTCATACTACACAAACAAAGCAAGGGCCTGTAAGCCATCAATGCCGTTATTATTATTCTGATAGCAGTAGAGTTGCAAGCTTGTTCTGTTCTTCGTGCTCTTCTAATTCTAACAAATCGCAAAGTGCGCAAAGTTTGAAGGGTCGTCTTAAACCGGGCCTTTGGTAAGCCTAAGGATCGTCGGGAGGGACGTCCTAAACAGGGCCTTCGGCCCTAGCTATGGATCTTCAGGTCTTCAGGAGGGGCGTTCTAAACAGGGCCTTCGGTCCTAGCTATGGATCTTCAGGAGGGGCGTACTAAACAGGGCCTTCGGTCCTAGCTATGGATCTTCAGGAGGGGCGTTCTACACAGGGCCTTCAGCCCTAGCAATGGATCTTCAGGAGGGGCGTTCTAAACAGGGCCTTCGACCCTCAGGATCGTCAAGAATGACGTAACAAGCTAAAAAACTAAAAAGAAAAATTCGCCTGCAAAGAGATCCGAACCCCCGAACGTCTGCATTACAAGCCACCATACCAAACCACTGAGCCACCAGAAAATGCTGACTGGACAATGCTACAAACAAGCCTTTATAGTAATTCTGTACATGTGCGCACGTAGATAAGAATGCTGTAAAAATAGCAGAGGAATTATTTTTACAGTACCATAAAAATAGTCACTACGAACTTTATAATGTACTAACTGAATACCATCAGAGTTCATACCTAAAGAGAATTTCAAATACTGTCAAACGGTAGACAATAAGCACACTTGATAGCATATGTCACACAATACAAAGTAAAGGATTTGCATGTGATTGTGTTTTGGAAACACAATGGGAATATTGTAATTTAATGTGTATTCATAAAAGATAGTCTAGCTGCTAGCCCTCTTTTCGCTAGTAATTAATGGGCGGGTTCATGGCTCAAGTGAGGGTGATGTTTAGTCATGATAATGATACTGTTTGTCACTTCTCCATCTCCAGTGACTGAGCATGCCGCTTAACCTAAAATAAAGGCAAACCTACATTGTGTTGACATCGACACAAGTATGCCGTTAAGTAAGCTTGACCAGCTAAAGCCTGAGTATAATTGCTGTATGCTAACAATAGGTGCACTCGTTACTCGTTACTTGTTCAATCATGTTAGTGTGTAGGTAACATTGATTCTTACCATGTGATGATGGAGGAGATGGTGTTAGTGGTAGAGATGGTGATGATGGTGTAGCTAAAGAAACAGAGACTATCATACATGAACAGTACATGTGTAGCTACAGTAGATAGTGCTGAATGATTATGCCTCGGTATGGGCGGAGCCACGAGGCATACAGCTGTCTGTTTAAGTGTGTGTGTCCAGGCTGGATCTCAGAAACGGCTAAGAGTTAGGCACTGATAGTTGCAATGCAAGTACACCTGTATAACGAAGTGTTTTAAGACTTTAAATTAGGTTTCAGGCTTAGTTTTTGATTCATTTCGTGATTTGCCTACTTTGGCAACCATTACGGGCGCTGCGTTCCTTTACGAAGACAAAACTGTCCACAGTAGACTTCCTAGACACTTGATGGTTCGATATGTACCACAGGACAACTGGCAAGCCCAGTGAAATTGAAGAAACGGAGACCATTAGAAGCTGCTTACAAGAGGCTCACCAGGTGATGTGGGAGGGGCACCATACATGCAAGTTAATTCAGTACATGTGTCAGTACACTTCCCCGATAAATACTTGACCTTCCGTTACTGTAGCTACATTCTACACTCGTCAGTGTCCTGAGTTAGCGATTCTTGAATTTCAACAATAGCGCATGTTTAACTGTACAACAATGCTCTGTCAACAATGAAACATCCAGCATTTACTGTCGTAATGAACAAGTATAGTACTAACATGTACACTGACCATCAGTAAGTCCTTCAAGATAGTTTATCATGTCTTGTCTTTTATACTGTCTTGCCATATCAAGTGGAGTCCTGCCATACTATAGTGTAACAATAGAATAGTGTGAATCATATGATACACAAACAATTAAAGTAGTGATGCACTGATACCAGCATCGCTATTGGTATCAATGCTGATACTCAGTGTATCAGTACTGTATCGGTACTGTTACACTCACTGATACACAATTTTAGTTATGTGCATTTACAACCATGTAGCAATAGAGTGGATTGCTATAATTATGTCTTCAGGTTCAAAGAATTTCTTCTGTTTGTGCTGCTAATGAAGCAAAGGCTGTGTGCTGTGAGCTGAAAAGAAGAGATTATGACGTTTTCGATTAAATCTGAAATTCAAGTATTTTTAATTAGTAACGGCATTTGTAATCGACTACATGTAGATGGAAAGTATCTGTATCGAAGTATCGGTAAACTCATATCAGTTCATCAGTAAATTAAAGAATCATGCATGTACCACGTGTACATCAGATGGTGACGCTCATTGCTACACAATTGAGTACACACACTAGCTCTGCACTGCCATCAAGAAACGAGACTGATTCAGATCAGGCAATTTTATTTTACAGTTAATAAAAGTGTTTAGCAGAGACACTCAGATGGCATACAAGCTATAGGACTACCACTGTATTCCATTAGCTACTATAATCCACCAAAACATGTGTGAGAGTAACAGAACAGCACTGGTTAGGACACACTCAAATGAACGGTATAAACAATGACATGTACACACAGTACCGGATTAATGCAAGGGCTCTAGGGGCTACAGCCCCGGGGCTCCAGCCATTTGGGGCCCCCAATTCTGTACAAAACTTTTTATAATTATTAATCTTCCTTAGCTTGTTAACTTTCTTCCTGGGGAAAACTACTGCTTACAGTTGACTACAGACAGTAACAGTATCGTGGTAGAGCGACTGTCGCTCGTCGTATAAAAATTGGGCCAATATTAAATTATTAATTCAAGTTCATCCCGAAGTAGGCGTGACTGAGCAAGCATTGCGTATAAGCACATAGCAACGTTTATCTGTAACGTCAAAATCAAGATCTATTCATCATCTTAGAAATCACCATCCAGTTCGAAAAAAGTGTGTTAGTCGTTTGTTGACTGCAGGTGCCTGGTTGTTTGCTTGTCCCGAATGCCTGTAATACAATTTGTCGCTGTTAGTATACGGAGAAATTTCCGGGTAATTATTGTCCGTGTCATTTCTTTTCTGGTAATGCACAGCACGCTCCTGGACACCTGCATGGTGAAGTGTCAATGTTTTTCATTCATCTCTAGATTTCACTGGAAGCTACACCGCTTTTTAAAACACGTAGAGGACCTAACACAAAGCATATTCAACACATTTTTATAACTACAAAAGCGTAGCTTGACACTTCTTGAAATAGCAACAAGAAGCATGCACCAGACCTACGACATCAAAATGTCGGGCAACAGCGGGTCCACTTTGCAAGCTTCAAACAGCGCACAAAAACACGAAACGAAGTTAAAACTAGCACTTTGCATAAGACCTACGGCATTAAAATGTCGGGCAACAGTGGGTCCACTTTGCAAGCTTCAAACAGCGCACAAAAACACGACACGGAGTTAAAACTAGCTCTTTGCATAAGACCTACAGCATTAAAATGTCGGGCAACAGTTGGTGGACTTTGCAAGCTTCAAACAGAGCACAAAACATGGGATGAAGTTAAAACTAGCTCTTTGCAGAGCACACAGTGTGGACACTTACCTTGAACGGTGGGATACTAGAGTTCTCATGGAACACATACCCGGGACGCAGTTGCTGCAACAGCTTTGTCATGTGGTTGCAATAGCAGCAATTACTGCTCAAAGCCGCTACTCAACACTATTATAATTATGCTCACTATAGTACTAGCACTGAGTAGCAACAGCAGCAGCAATACACGTGTAGCTGCAGGCAGTACATAAACTAACTTTCAGCAGGCTATAGTGGTATAGCGGCAGGATCAGGCGGAGTGAGTACAACGTGCTCGCTCGGTCTCATTATTGTGCACTTGCTCAGGCTCGCCGTAGATACTGTAATGTTCTTATCAGCGGTGAAGCTATTAGGAAAGCATGCCCGTTGCACTCGACACAAGGCTCTCCCGACTTTGTAGGTGTCTTTCAAAGAATAGGAATTGTAAACCCAAGCGTTTTGAAGATATTTTGTGGCGCTTTTAGAGCGGTGAGACCGCAAACAGCCGTGTTTCTTTATGAAACACATAGTCACTTACCAACTGAAGCACCCAAATGAATCTATTCGGTGATCAAAATTTTCGTGGTTTAATTTTCATCGCTAGGACGAAAGATGAAACTATTTTGACGATCAGAATTTCCAGATCTACGGTATCTACTACTGTAGAGCAGAAATCACATGAACAACAATCACAAAATAAACACCACTATCAATGAAAAATTAGAGATAGCCTACATGTAGCTTTAAATTCAGAAGAAAAATGTTATATTTCGTGAAGCTGACAAGATCTGAAGCACTTTACATTAGTTGTACTGTATTTCATGAGAACAGCTTTGCTCAACAACACAACATATCAGTATCACTAGACACACATATACTTACCTTATCGGTTGCAGCAATAGCTGCTCCTGCAGAAACAAGCAGCCGAGCTACTGCCACATGACCATAATATGCACAGCGATGAAGTGGTGTATCATTATCCTATAGAATAAACAACAAGTGAAGAACACATGATTATTGAGTGTGAGCTTGTTAGTGGTGTCAAGCACAACACATGGTAACTGGTCTTGTTGGTAATAACATTATACTACAAATACACACAATAAAACATTCAGTAACTAGTGTATTACAGTACCAGACGGTGATTGATATTGTGTGTACCAGTACAGTATGACACATTACAATAGTTTACTGACTACAGATCACAGGGAATACTATTATCATTTGACGTGTGCTGCAATAGTCTGCTAGTGGACCAGTTTGGGAGCAAGCCAGAGCAAGAGAACAATCATTATGATGAGATCACTGCAGCACTGTATATTGTTCATACAGATCGATGAGCACATCATTACCAGAAATCCAATACATTTTGCGGTCACGTACAATTTTCACACAATGATGTTTTTAACAGTCTTCTACACATTCAAGAAGTCATAAGGAGTTGGCTAACAATACAGTATTGGATCGCTGAAGCAGCAGAGCCGTGATAAAGCTGGATCTGCTGGATAGCTTGTTGCCCTCCTAATGAAAATTGCATTCATTAATTATATTCATCAACTGTTATGTTGTAAAAAATCTGAGATTTTTAATTTTTTTCTTTTCAATTTGAACAGGCTAAAATTATTTTTGATAAAACTGAAAATTTTAAAAATTGGTTTAGGATACAGTTCGTAAAAAGTTTCTAAAGTTGACAACTGTCAAAATGTGCAAGAAGTATTGCTCAATGCTGTCCATTGATTTTGGGGCTCGACGTGTACTGAGTGTGTGACGGTAAAATCAACTCAGTGTCTGCTTATTTCTGGGAATGTGCACTACAAGCAACATGAATTAATTGACACTACACATTGTCACACTGACCATACCCAGTGTGTGTGCATGTGTGTGTGTATGTGTGTGCATGAGAGAGAGTATTACCATACCTTACCACGTGAGTCAACCACTATCCCAGGCTGTGACAGTAAAACGTCAACAACCTGGGTACGTCCCTTCTCTGAACTAATATGAAGAGGAGTCTCCTGTATAATAGTAGAGAATAATGACAACAATAACACAGTGAGTGGTAATAAATGAGTACATAATAAATATTGTGTTATAAAGTAAGTCTTCCACTGATCAAACAGTGTCCTCCATGATGTACATGTATCTATCGATGCCTACATCATTCCATTTACTGCTCCTATACATGTTCTCACTCACAATGTCTCACATTATACAAAAGAGAGGAATGGAAAGCTCACGACACCACACTATCAAGTAGTGTTCGACTGACATGTAGTCAACAGTCAAAATGAAACAGCAAAGCACATGTATAAATAGGTTTTTATACAGTACATGTACAAGCATGGCACACACTCCATTTAGCCTGACACTGAGACAAAGTCAACTATAGTTTGACCATTGATGCACTTCTTTGTCAGGTGTAACAACAATGTACGTAGGAATGGGATGATGTATCTAGTAGAAATATCTCACATGTACAGGACATGTAGTCAATGATGGACACACTAACAGACATACAGAACCAAATGCTCAACCACTGCATTACCAGAAAAGGAGGACATGACGCGGAATTCAGTTCACGCGTGGTATACGAATAATTGCACTGCGTATCACGATAAAGCACTGACGAGCGCGGGATTTCCATAGTAACAAGAAATGGCGGCGAGCACGAGGACTACAGCTAGCCAGAACTACTCTTCTCCTGAGGCAGCTGACGGATTATAAGGCGGTCTGAGCAGCTAATCTATACCCAGGACCACCGTCAGCTCCGTCGCCTATACATCAGAGCTTGGTTTCGGTACTGTAGCGGGTGGTATGACCGTATGAAACCGAGCGACTGTTCCAAACAAGAATATGGAAGGTTAGTACGGTAGTACACACTATAGCACCCACGAAATTTAGCCTACGGTACAGGTATGGGCTTCAGATACTCATGTATAGCTGCAGCAATGCTGCTAGTAGTGATGTGTGATAATTATAAAGTCTATGGTGTCTTTTGGCAGAGCAATTGTTGTTGCATCTCGTCCCGGGAGGGCTATTGTAAAGAGGAGTCCTGCTGGATAGTGGATAAAGAGTCCTGCTGGATAGAGACATCACTCATTCTGCTAAACAGTAAGATTCTCATAAACAGTGTGTGTGACTGGTGTTTCCCCCTCACAGATCTGTCGCCTGTTTGTATTGTCTTATCTTATTGTACTGTTTTAAACTGTTCAATCATACTTGACTATCACTGCATAGAAACTCTAAGAACAATACTAGCATGTATTCAAGTCTTTTCAAGTACAAAAGTTTAGAGAGTTCAATCGTAGTCGTCTCTGGATGCATTTCTTGAACTTAAAGCCTTGCCGAGAGAAAAAGGTAAATCAACATTGCTACTGGATGATCAAGAGGTCATTTACTTTGCTACTTGTGTCCAGACAAGGGCTTACACTTGGTTTGAGACTGTTGCGAGAAACAAAGAAAGAGAGGTGTGGTCAACAATGTATGCAGCCAGCTATTGAGTCAGCAGCTTAGTGCTCTGTCTGAAGCACAAGCCAACACTATTCCTTTATACACACCAAGACTAGTAAACTTGCCCTTTATACAGTATGCTCTCTGTAAGCTCCAATCGCTCGCAAAAGACGTGTCAATGCTATAGCTATCATTCGGTGGTACAGATGGTATGCCAGAAGCTCCAGGTAGCTGGTATATCTTTGTAATGATGCCGTTTACATTGGTTCACAGTCGGGCACAAGAAGACATTGCTCTCCATCGCTCCAGTGTCCTGCTGAAATAGCACGATGTTGACAGAGACGCCAGCAGGACGATCTCGGTCGCCATGACTCGGCGGCGACACTGATCGGCAAGCCCCGCGGTGAAGGGCTTATGAGCACCTAGAGAGACACCATAGACAGTGTTAGCCATTGCGTAAATTTGAATTTGAACTTACAAAAGCAGCTGTTGATACTGTTTGTACAACGAGGAAGAACTTGAAGATCACCCAACTTTACCCCCAAAAGGGAACGTGTTCCCATGTCCCAGTAGAAATTTCGACCATACCATTCGATACCTAAAAAGGCACTCTATCAAACCTGGGGCCGGCAAATAGAAAAAGTTTAAAGCTTTTCAAGCGACAGTCGTTCAAAATTTGAAAAAACTCATGTTTTAGACCTCGCCAATACAATTGCAATTGAGCGACGGTCGCGACTTTCAACCCCGTTTTGGAACGCTTTCTCGCTGCCTTTCTGCAACACTTTTTATACTAATCAGTAGCCAATGAGCTGAAGTTCGCTCTCTGGGGTCGGCAAGTATAAATTTGTGTTCACGTCAGCCAGGATGACTGCTAGAAGTTCATCTCCCAATAGAACTAATACATTAACTAAGGGAAGTATACGGACACAAGTTAATTTAGTATACGGAAATTGTAACAGGATGTCGTTATTAGCTGGTAATGGACTGTGTGTGGTAGTAGATACTGATGTGTGCATCTGTTACTAGTACACATCATGTCATGTGACCACTAACAATACTCACATTGAAGTAATCAGGATTATGGTAATTCACATGAGCTCCTCTATCAAGGAGCTCCTTTGCTTTGCTGACATTACCATTAAAACAAGCAAACCAGAGTTCCCCATTCTGTGAGTAGAACACAACATAATGTAATCAGTATCAGACAATGATTGCTACAGTCTCCATCCTGAATGAACTACTGATCCCATACTGAGTGATATGATCACTGCCCTCACTATCACACAGTGCTCACGGCACACCGTGACTGATGAGCACCAGACCTACACCGTGCGCGTTGCCTTTCTCTCTCACGACTAACCAACTGTTTAATTGATCACTAACCAAGTTTTCCTGGCGCTGACTAAGAGAACTCATGCCGGGTAACAGAGACTACGAGAACAGAAGAAGAAGGGCTGAAGAGCGCGCGCTGAGATAGACACAGTTGAAGGGCGTGACCTGATAGTAAAACAACGGATACCTCCGTATATTCATTGGATCGCGTGATGACTTATGAATATCATACTCGCTCAGTCTCAGAACAGTGCACTACACTAGCTGTGTACTAGTGTAATACATTCTAACATGATCTATAATATCCAAACACACAATGACAATAATTACTGCACTAGTGTCATTTGGTATCAATAGTGAAGCATCAATATTAGCTGTGAGCTGGTGAGTACAACAAATCGTGCTACAGCTCAACACAGATTGGACTAGAGAGACAAATAATTATCAAATACACAGTGATCAATACACAATACTTGCCTCTTACCTTTATAGTGAGTCCAGGTTTCAGCACCTGATAACAAGACATACAGATAATACACACATACAGTACTAACAAACACAATGTAAAACACAGTGCCTGTTGTATCTGCTTTGTTTTAACTTTCACTGATTAAGGATTTGTGTAATCAGAGTATTGGAAGAAACATGGGTCTTGCACGCCTGGTTGGTCATCAACAAATATAGCTCCACCTCTCTGAGCAGTGTTATTGGTGAAGTTGAGTACAGAATTTTCATAAAATACAAGGTAAGAGTTTCGGTATACAAGGCCAGTCCACCTCCATCAATACCAGTGTTGTACGTTGTGAAAGACTGATGTACCATTCACTACTAAAGCAGTTTGAAGTGCATATAGTCCAGTCATATTGTTGTTGTTGACAAACGGTGTTCTCTAGAGTCCTGATGTATCGGGTCTACAAAAACAACCATGAACATAATTATATAGACTATGGATCTCTACCCTCCCTCTACTCTCCCTGTACATCTCCACCCTCCCTCTACCCTCCCGGTACCTTTGCTAAAATTCTTTAAATAATTTGGTCTATCTCTCACTTGCTGTACGGCAAACAGCTTAATAAAATGTATCGTGAGTGTGATCATGTATTCCATGCTCTATTTGCATCTACACATACATTTTAATACAGTGGATTGTGTGGCTGATGCACAAACAGATCTAGACCTTTGTCAACAAATAAGTACTATATTGCATGATGGGAGTTGCTTGGTTATTAAAGGGCAGTACTTTAATTGTACAATTCATTGTTTGTCTAAAAATGAAGTTGTTGAGGATTTTAGTAACAACAGCACATGCAGCTGGCTTGTCAACTGCTAGCTAGCCCAGGTGGATCGGTTTGTGTGAAAATGTCTGTTCAAGTAATATCATAAGCAAACTGTATAAGAATAAAAGTGATGTTTTGTGTGTATGTTTATCTTTTTATTAATGTGAGTAGATTTAAGACAAGTGGTCACTTCACTTGTGCAATTTTCGAACACATGTATGTTTTCAACTTGCTGCCATTCATCCAAATTTAGTACCATGCCTCTAAAATTTGATTTACAACAAGGAGAATGATCAAATATTATACACAAAAAAATTCATTCAGTTTCAGCAATGTCTGACCAAGTAGCAGCCATTTGAAAACATGAGTGCGTAAATTGCAGAAGCAAAGTGACCCCTTTCTAAAACAGCTCACATTTAAAAGAACTTATGCTTTAACCCTTTATAGGCTATTGACGCCTTAAGGCGTCATAATTGACTCCACCTACTCTAGACGTCATAAATAGTGTGAAAAGTGCTCTAGAAAGGTCAAATCAAGTTTAATTGCAAATTACCTGAAAAAACCCACTGTTTTTCGTCGCGCCCTCCCCACTAAACCATATAGAACGGGGGAACGGGGGATTTTTAAAGGGGGGTGTCCCCCCTTTAACCCAGGGTTCGAAGGGGCGGAGCCCCTCGCCGCTTTTGGCATTTTTAGGGCTTCAGGATGTCCGGAAATGCATACTTTGGCATAGAATATGGTCTAAACTGTGCTGTTTGCTCACCTGGACACCACCAGGTTGATGTATCAGTCACCAGGGCTAAATGAAGACCAAAATTAGCTCAAAAATGACGAGGCCGCAGCACTTAAGTGGCTTCAGTTCCGAAGTGGGAGTGGCCAACTCAGAGTTTAGTACATCATAGATAGTGCACATAACGGGATTGGTGACTCCAAATCACGTAATACAATTCTGCGCGGCGCATCCGTGTTACAATATTTGGCCGCATGGTTGCAGCTGACAACGGCGAGGAATGGCTAGTCAGCTGTAAAAACAAGACTACATACAAGTGCTTGTAGAAGGTAGGCTGCATTACACAGTGTAAATTTACAGATTGAGAAGTGGTCTAACTAAGGATAGTTGTTTTATCTAACCAAACTGTTTTTATTATGCACAAATCTCTGGTTTGATAAACCTGTATTGTGCGTCTCTTCAGTGCAGAATTTTCTGTACCTGTATACACGCACAAACATAAGCTTTCTACAAATCCATTGAAAAAAATGACAGAGAAGGAGTTGTTGTATGCCTTTAGCCACTTTTATTCCTTGTGCTTGAATTTTTTGTTAAAATAAAGTAATCGATATAGGAGAAAATGATTAATTTAGTTGCAGATTTCCTGTACCTATATTGGAGAAGAAAATAATTGCAGTAGTCAATATATTTTTGAACCAAATATTAGTGATAGGTCTATATTATGCCATTAGATGTCTTACGCAACTCTGAAATAAAGATCAGAGGGTTCACATGAAGATATAACAATTATTGTTGCTATTTTTAGAGAATGGAAGAAGGCAGTTGAAAAGTACCAAAACTCAAAGTCACTTCAGCTGGCTGTTTCAATACTAACATCCAACCCTCACTCACAGCAGCCAACAGCTCTCACTCACCATACACAGCAGTAAACCAGAACCAACTTTGTATAATTCAAGCTATTTTACGACTACACCTTAGTCAACTAGTTGACCATGTTGTACTGAGTCAGCTAGCTCGATCATCAGTGGTACAGTACAGCATACAGACTAGACCAGTTGCTGATGATTCTTTCAAATTTACTTTCAACTTTAACTATGCATAGAGTTGTATGTACTGTGTTGTGTAATAGCAAGAGTGATACTCAGTAGCAGTACCTTAGACTTCTCGCCGCTGATGACAGACAGCTTCAACAACAGACAGTAGAACTATATTAAAGAGATACAATTACAGCATGCAGTATCTTAGTATCATGTACCTTGCCGCCGAGTTTGTGTCTCTTTTACACGAACAGGAACTGCATTTGTATACTCACCGTACCGCCATAGCTATTCTATGCAGGCGCAAACGGATAAGGGGTTGTCATCCGCCTCCTCGCACAGGCCGGAAATACCTCCTCGCACAGGCCGGAAATAGTCAGACCTTGTCATCCGCCTACTCCTCGCACAGGCCGGAAATCTCAATCACAGGCCGGAAGCTTCTATAAAGCTCCACCAAAGGTAGCACTATCTGGAGATTGCTTCAGTGCTTGGAAGATAATTATAGCTGATGCTCCTGTTGCTGGCGCTGCTGTTTAGCCGTCTTCACGTGTAAGTTATTACCGTACGTACATGTACCTAGTCTCGATTACCCTGCACTGTCTGCTATTCCCCACTGATCAGTCAACACACACCAACAGTGTGCTAAAATTCTAAATATAATTATACATACTAATGTGTAGTGTATGTTGTGTGTATGCCTCGGTGTATGTTGTGTGTGTACGTGCCTGCATAGATATTTCAGACGTCCCCAATGTCAAAATGCAATGTGTGCATGTACTAATCTATGTACATCATGATTCTACATAGAGCAAGGTTGATTCAATGTGAATAGATGCCTAGTAGTCGATGTGTAGGCATTAGAGGCTTAAGCATTTTGTTGTGTAGGTCAATATGTGTGTCGTCAATAGCATGACTGTCTATTATCCCTGTCTCCTCTCTCTCTCTCTCTCTCTCTCTCTCTCTCTCTCTCTCTCTCTCTCTTTCTCCTCAATAACCAGTTGCCATAGCA